>SZWC01009080.1:76927-93024 GCA_023375785.1 Penium margaritaceum
TTTTTTTTTTTCTTGTCAAAATGCCCTGCCAGAAACGACTGCTGCTGCCACCCGGTGCTGCTGCTGCTGCTGCTGCTGCTGTAGCACCAGCACGCTGCTGGTGCTGCTGCTGCTGCTGGCACAAAGGCAGCGCCACTGCTGTGGTCTCACGTGGTGGGAAGGTTGCGTCGACGGGGATCGGCTGTCTCGACAGGCCCGATGGATCTGCTCCAGCGGTGACTCTCACTGCTGCTGCTCTGCTGCGTCTCTGCTGCGCAGCTCAGTGAGAACTGTCTCACTGCTCTGATACCATGAGATGTTTCCTAGAACCTTCTTAACCACTTGCCGCGACACTAGGCGTCAGCGCCAGGTCAGCGTGTGACAACAGTCACAAGTTAAAAAGAAAACTGCAAGGGTCTGGGTTGGGACACAAACAGAGTGTCAGGAAACTCAAAACTGAATATAATTGCAGAGAGAAATGACAAATGACAGGTCCAGGGCATAAATACCTGCCGCGGCGCACGGCGGGTGTCGCACGCGGCAGTCCAAGAGCTGTCCTAAATCCGGCCCAAAACCACTGTTTTGGCCGCAACTCTGCGCACAGACATCCAAACGTAACACCGTCTGAACCTAGAGATGCAGAATCTCGAGCCGGACGCTACGACTGGTCACACGCACAAGTCCGGCATCGATCGGTGAACGGGCAATACAAAACATGCAAATCAGGCTCAAGAGCCAGTCCACCGATAAAACTCCAGCGCCTGCAGAAAAACTGCAGAGCACCCGAGCAAGCACCCGGGACGTCGTGGCAACCGTCTGGCAGCTGCTAGTGGCTGGATCCACCAACCGTCAGTGCTCCGGCGCCAGCTGGACCCGTAGCTGCCACGGCTGTGGCTCATGACGGGTGGAAGCCACACATACCAACAAAAACAAGGGACCCGTGTATGTGTGGTACGTAACACTACCCCACTTTTAGCCGCGACGTCTCGGTGTGCGTACGGATGTGGCCCGATGACAGCGGTAATAGCCGTCAATTAGGTGATCGACGTTTTGGAGGTTGTAGTGTTCCCAGCTGTAATGCGCGGTGTCTTAGCCGTGCCACTTGACGAGATATTCTGTCATTTTACCTTGCGGTGAAAATACCGATTACCCACTGTTTTGTCACCCTTGACACTCATATACCCCTCCGTCGTAACAATAAGCCCCATCCGCCCCTCCGTCGGAAGGATAAGCCCCATTTGCCCCTCCGCCATAACGATAAGCCCCATCCGCCCCTCCGTCGGAACGATAAGCCTCATCCGCCCCTCCGCAAGCACAATAAGCCTCATTCGCCCCTCCGCCAGAAGAAAAAGCCCCATGTACCCCTCAATCAACTTTCGATGTCGAACCGTTCAAATTGACGGAAAATAAGCCTAATGTACCTATGGTTTGTGATGTGACGCAACCCGACCATCGGAACGGAACCTTACCCTAGACACATGCCGCCGAACGTAAATGCTTCGGTCTGCGCAGAGGCTCGGCATGGTACCTTAGACAACTGCGCCTCGCTGCTTGGGTGTACGGTCGCCCGCATTTGACGACTGATGCTTTTCAAATACACGACCCGGTACGAGACATAGTCCTGTTGTTTGCGCTGTCAAACCCGAACGTATGCTCTGCATGTATAACGGTTTTGGCAGCATTTGACTTCCTCCTCCCTCGCGTTCTCACGAGTACATTGAGCAAACCCTCTTTCAACATGACCCATGTTCGAGATGCGCGTCCGCTGACACCGTTGCAGCGCTGTGCTGGTCGTCCAGAAGTGGTGCACGGTCCTTGGGGAACCGTTACATCCCCCCTCCCATGGGTCACGGAACTGCGGTGGCCGAGTGGGCAAAGATAAAACGCGCATGGGGAATCATCAACCCAAAAACACCCGCCGACCCATACACCATGTGTTGGCAGCTGGGCATGCGGGCACCCCATGCCCGCCAGTTCTACTGTCCACCCAATTGGGCGCCATGGATCTCGGTGTGGCCAATTCCATGTTCGTGGTTGTGACAATGGTCATCGTATGGCTATGACCTAGGTGTTGAACATAACTGTTTGCTGGGCATTTTTGGCTCAAGTATTTTCACGTGAAATGAACAATATACCACCCTCATTGTGATTATTAGTCCGCATTAAAGCAACTGAATGTCCACTTGTTTAGGGTGTTTGTGGACAAAGTAATGACCAATGTAGCAGCCATAACAGGACACTTACAGGGAAAACCCGCCTTTTACTTCATTTATACAACAACAGTGTTGGTTACATAAGACACACAGTCAACAGGTTTACATGAGCAATAGCATACCTTCAGACATAGTGAACAATCTTCTCTAATGAAGACTGTTGTCTGTGACATGTTTAGCTTTGCACAAAGATTGTGAATGCATGTCGAACCCATCTTTAGGATTTGGCTATGGGTGGTTGTGGAGGCTATAACAGATAACCCCCTAACTGTTTGATGAAGTGGAGAGTGAAAGTTATTCTTCATATACGTTTAAAACTATGTCTGCTATTCTTGTGGTACACAATCTTAGGGTTTAGGGTGAACACATGGAACAGACAACAGGGGGGTACCATGTTCTTCTTCAAGAGTAGATACTATAATGAACCTTTTGGTGGCAATACTTGTTTAACATCATGGCAAGTCACAGGACATAATTTTTAAAGGGAAACATGCTTGGGAAAACTCCAGTATGCAAACATAAATTACTAAACACTACACACAGTGAAGGTGGGATTCGTGATCTCCTCGAATAGTTCACGACTCAACCCTCGGAGAAAGTGAAAAATGTCACACACAGGACACAACTGCTCCCACGACTGACAGTGTTCAGCGTCGTAGAATAGCTCTGACTCGTTGTCTGAATGTTGGCCGCCATGTCTGCTTCTTGAAATGTGCACACCACTGCCCCCCTTCCCACATACAATGAACTATTGTGGCTCAGCCTAACCCTAACCTTCTGCCTAACCCGAAACCCCCCCTTCTTCCTGAACTGTAAGCCGCCTGTCTGAATGGTCTATTCAAACTCCAGTGTCGAGCATAGTTCATCTTGCACATGAACAAAAACAACGGTTAGTGCTGCAAAGCATAGGAGGTATGCTGCACGAAAGTACTCGAATAGAATGCATGAACACATACCAAACACAGGCTCACCTCACTCTACCTCCTCTGCCTCTTCCTCGTACGTCTCCTGCCACTCCCTCTCCTCCTCATCCAACTGATGTGCTCATCCTGTGTCACCGTCTCACCATCATCACCAATAGGAGGGAAGTATGCACCAGATTCATCACTTTCAACACCATCATCCTCATCATCTGGGTCATCCGGAGGCGGAGCCTCGGAGTCGTACTCCATGTCACCACTGGCATACTTTGCAAGTAGAGTATCCACAGTCGTGGAGGCATTTGCACGTGCCTCCAAGGCTACTACAGACTGTGTTGCAGCCGCCTCCAGACCTCCATCATACCCCCTTGCTGCAGCCTGTGCAGGGCTTGGAGCAGGCGGATTTCTGCACCGTATCTTGGTATGCCCCTTTTGCCCACACTATGGGCAAATGAAGTGCTTCTTGTGCAAGGTCTCACAGTCTTTCCGTGCACTGCGTGGGTGGCCCTTCCCACGTCTAGGTCCCGGTTGCAGCCGGTGGGGTTCGACTAGTCGTATGTTCTTCACCACTGGTGAGGGGATGGGTTGTTGTATGCCCGACGGAACGCCATGTGGGTGAGTCCAGGGTCAGCCAGGTTCACTGCGTTGATGCGCTTGGTGAGCAAAAAAGTGCATGCATGCTGACAAGGCAGTCCAAAATCCTTCCACCTGCCATAGCTGCCATTGTTCTCGAGCAACTCAACCTACCGTGGATTGTTTGTTGGGCCCTCTACCATTGTTGTGTTGGAGCCCTCCTCCGTCACGGTGTACTCGAGTGCCACTGCGAGGCAGTGGAGGAGTCGGTCACCCTAGACAGGGGCCAACACGGTCTTCACACCTTCTGCCTGGGTACGCCGAGCATAGAACATGCGCTGCACAAAGGGGTAGATGTTGACAAAACAGTAGTACGGATAGAGCTTGCGGTGTGCTGCGATGCGTGCATTCGAGCTCTCCGATATGTTGGAAGTGGTGTGGCCTCCTCTGCCCAAAGGGCAGTGGAGGCATGTCCACTTCTCTAGAGGGATTCCCCCACCACACTCCCTTCCTCTCCCTACCTCCCAAAAAGGCATGCATTCGCAGACACACTCACTTGACATAGGTGGGTGGTTGTCTTCTCCCATTGCTCGACATTGAGCGCATGCGCACACTTCCATGCCCGGTGTGCGGCCTTTTTCCCCGTAGGACGTACGCATATTCTCGCATAAGTGCCATGCGCAACAGCTGTGTGTAGCACCAGCCAGGTACTTCTGTAGCGCTTTCTCCAATCCCTTCTCTCTGTCCGTGATGATGCAAGTGCCAGACTGTGCAACAGTGGGATAAGCAAGTTCTAGTTGAGCGCAAAAAAATTCTACCCCTTCGCAACCTCCGTCGGTGCCAGTGTCCACGCCATGGGCAATGCATGGTCGTTGGTATAACAAAAAGGGAAAGTAATAGAACCTGCTTGTGCCCGTTTTTGAGAAATGTTGCATCCATGGTCAAAATCCGCCAACTGTGCTGAAAGCCGATCCTGGCGGCACCTGGAGCGACGAAAGCCCACAGGAAGGCACCATTCTTCTCTTTGTGTGCCACAACGTGTGTATCTGGGTCCACACGTCTCAGCTGCACGTAGCACGTGGATATATACATGTGAATAGACATATAAGAAACTTCAGATTCAAACTGCAATAGTTTAAAACCAAATATAGGTACACACGTCGTCGATGTAGGACGGAAAGAGACTCCATGTGTGGGTCTTCTTGCCCATCAAGTTTTCTTTGGTGTGTGCCTTGGTGCGGTAGAGCGTGTTGTTCAACACGTTGACGCCGGTCCGTCCGTGGAAAACCTACCGCAGGGTGGCAGTTGATGCTGTCCGGTCACGTTGTAAGGCCTCCGAGATTTTGCGGGCTACCCACCCCTTCTGCCTCGCTATATTGTCGCGGCCAATGCTAGGGACACACTTGTGTCCCTCGGCGTAGTGGGACACGGTCACATGTCCAAACTTGCTCGTAATACGGGCCCGGAGGAGCCAAGTACACCCCTTGTTCTTTGCCTCGATGCACGTAACATGGAATTTTGCATGCTCACTACGTACCCACTTGAGATCGAAGCGGTTGTAAACCGCATAATCCTCCACAAATGCCCAAGCGGCACCCACGTTGTCAAAAAACATGCCCTCCTTCTGCTCCTTCGGCATCTGGTTCAGCTTCTTCGGGCTGTGACATAGTTCGTCATCAGACTCTCCTGTCCATGAAAGAATGGCATAACATGACAGAGAAGACTTTTCACAACATCGGGTTTACAAAACTGTTGTTGCAACCACACAGTTGTCTTTTTCGCAAGCAAAGCGGACACATGAAACACCATGGACACAAAGTGAGAATTACTGAGGTGGTCATGTGGGACAGACAGGACGCGACGGCGCCCCATGCTAAACCTAACTGGTCCGGCTTCCCGGACATCGGGGGACCTCGGAGCACTGGGTGGTTCATCAGGGAGTTGGTTCTGTGGGTGGGCGTCAGCCTCGTCCAACTGCAGGGCCCACCAGTCATCTGCCCAATCCCGAGTCAACCAGAACATGACATTGTTAACGCGCCTCATGGGTCGCCTAGAGGAAGGTTATCGGGGTACCACCGCGGTGCAGGACCCTGAGTAGGGCGAGGAGCGTTCTCGTCAGGACTTGGTTGCGTGGAAATATGCCATGCGTGGTCTTGGGAAGCCATCGGAACAGAGGGTATATAGACCACAAAATACCCAGCTATTTATCCCATGTACCCTCTTCATCAGGCTTACTGGTGTGCTCTACGACTTGGTCTTCCACCATCCTGGAGTCACGAGGGAGCCAGTTGTAGAAGCAACATGGTTGGGGAGAGCGGTGACGGCGTCAACGACGACCGTGCGAGACTGAATGAGACTGGATCAAACTCAGAGGCACCCTGCCGGAACATCGCGTCCTCCAACCGGACCATCCGAGAATAGGTTGATACGTAGGATGAGGACACTGTCCGCCGATACGTTCTTTCAAGCACATAGTCTGCTATTGAAGTGCATGTCTGTGTCGTCCGGCGGCATAAAATGTTATACCATGATTCCTGGTACCCTCCAGCATGCCCATGGCGACCGGCGGTTGCAAGGATGTGACAGCGACATGTCAACAACATCTCTTCATAGGGTGGAAGTTGCACCACGGACAACTGTCATCACGTTCGTCGGCGCACAATAATTGGCCCACTGACCACTTGCTGGGCTGGCCAGGCAGCTATTCGGCTCGGCAACGCGTATGGATGCCAGTGCATGAACCCTGCCAGCTCATGGCCGAGGTTCGCGCAGGGGGTGTTTCGGTGCGATGAAGATAATGCAGTCGCTGTTTAGATGGCCATGGAGACATTCGGTCTGTGGAATGAAGGAAACCCGATGTACATGAAATATGTTTGGAATGAAAAAATACCCCCAGTTAAACAGCACAACAAGTACGCTGAACCGACCATTATCAAGTACCGAAGTATTTTAATTCTCGCTGTCAAACGGAAATGTGAGACTCGCTTACATGCATGATGCGTGCTTGTACGAAATCAAGTNGGTGCGATGAAGATAATGCAGTCGCTGTTTAGATGGCCATGGAGACATTCGGTCTGTGGAATGAAGGAAACCCGATGTACATGAAATATGTTTGGAATGAAAAAATACCCCCAGTTAAACAGCACAACAAGTACGCTGAACCGACCATTATTAAGTACCGAAGTATTTTAATTCTCGCTGTCAAACGGAAATGTGAGACTCGCTTACATGCATGATGCGTGCTTGTACGAAATCAAGTGCGAAATTTCTGAAAAGTGAAGTAATAATACCAGTTCATCCATCTTTAGTAGAAAATGAACAATGTACCGTCACATTAAGAGTTCAATATTTTTGACGGGTTTATGGGGCTTATTGTTGAGGGGCAGGGGCGGATGAGGCTTATTATTCTGGCGGAGGGGCAGATCAGGCTTATCGTTCCGACGGAGGGACGGATGGGGCTTATCGTTCTGGAGGAGGGGCGGATGGGGCTTATCGTTCTGACAGAGGGGCAGATGGGGCTTATTGTTCCGACAAAGGGGCGGATGGAGCTTATTGTCCGAAACTAGGGGTATATGGTCACTCTGCCCTTTGCCTTGTCGATGGCCACGGATATCCTCGATGACGTACTCGGTATCCTCGTCCACTTGAACGGGAGGCAGGGGAGGGACATAACTTCCGGGGAAATTCTCTCCGGGGTCTCGGTAGTGCTTGAGTGTGCTGATATGGAACACCAGATGAACTTGCATAGTGTCGGGGAGTTTGAGTCGTGCAACCACAGGGGTTTGCATGCGCTCGATCTCAAACGGTCCCAACCATCAGCGTTTGAGCTTTAAATAGTCGGCTCCGTGGAGGTTGATGTTCACCGAGCTCAGATGGACTTTGTCGTCAGCGATGAACGCGTCGTTGTTGTGATATCAGACAGCTGCTCGCTTCATCGCTACGTGTGTCTTCGTGAGGGTTTGCCATATTTCCTCCCAGATGGTGGTGAAGTTCCGGCGTTGAACGTTGACCGCGGGAATGCTACTACAAATTTGTAGTTCGGCTGGTGTGGCTGGAAGTTTGCCATACACCACTTCAAACAGATTTTTACCCTTTGCGATGGAAATTGCCGAATTCTATGCAATTTCGGTGGTCAGGGGCTTTTGTGCCCAATCCGTCCCATGAGGTTCACATGGTGTTTGGAGAAGTTGTTCAAGCGTCTGGTTTGTCCGCTTGGTTTGACCGTTGGTTTGAGGATGAAACGCCGTTGAAAGTTGAATTCCGCTGTAGTAGCGAGTCATCAGCTCGCGCTAAAACGGCTGGTGAATCGACTCCCTTTGTCGCTCGTGATGGTTATTGGTACACCGTGTAGCCACACAATGTTGTTTACAAACGGCTGTGCTGTTCCCTCGGCAGTGACGGTAGTCGTTGTCGGAATGAAGTGGGACATTTTGGAAAACCTGTCGACGACCATGAGGGTTGTGTAATTTCCCTCGGGTGTGACTAGTAACCCTTTGACGGTTCTGTCGGGCAAAAGTCAGCCTCATCGGATTACATTTTGTCCCACCAGTAATGTTTTTCTAGCTTCTTCAATGTCTTGTCTTCTCTGAAGTGTCCACCTGGTGTTGTGTCGTGGAATTCTTTTAGCAGCATATGGCGAAGCTCGTCGTTCGGGGGAACGACCACTTGGCGAGTGAATCGTGGTTTCCAATAGGGTGCGTCAAACCAGAATTTTGCCTTGTCGTATTCGCCCTGCTGGTCGGAACCTCGTGCGAACAGTCGCTTGAGATATGGGTCTTGCTATAGCTGTAGCGTTGCCACCTCAGCCATTAAATCTGGTCGGTGGTTGAGTGTGTCCGCCGGGCTGGTTTTGCCTGGCCGGTACTCGATATCTTAGTGGAACCTGGATTCAAGGAACTCCATCCATTGTGTTTGACGTCCAATAAGGTTTGGTTGTGTTTTCAAATATTTCAACGCATGGTGGTTGGTGCGCACGATGCATTGGTCGCACTATAGATAACACCGCCATGTCTTGAATGCATGTACGACCGCTAGTATTTATTTCTCGTGTACGGCGCAGTTGAGTTCCGGTCCTCGTAGTTTTTGAGGCATGTAGGCAATCGGTTGCTCGCCGTTGCCGTGGTCTTGTAGGAGGACTGAGCCAATGGCTTGGTCTGATGCATCTGTAGCCATGACGTAGTCTATCGTTGGATTGGCTAATCGTAGGGTTGGCGCCAAGGTCAGAGCGTTCTGCAAAACGTGAACGCTTCTTGTTTGCTATCTTCCCACCGCCACTCATTTTCTTTTTGAGTGAGGTCGGAAAGAGGCGCTGACATCCGGGCATAATCTTGTACAAACTGCCGGTAGTAATTGCAGAAGCCGAGAAAAACTTGAATTTCTCGAACGTTGGATAGCGTTGGCCAATCAACGACTGGTACCACATTTTTCGGATCCATGGTAATTTGCCCACCGTTGATGACGTGACCAAAAAACTCGATCGAACGGCGACCAAAGTTGCACTTCGAGAGTTTTCCGAAAATTTTCTCTCTTCGTAAAACTTTGAGGACTTTTCGAAGATGTCCATCGTGCTCCTCCGGGATGCAGCTGTACACCAGAATGGCGTCGAGGTACACCATGATAAAATCGTCGAGGTATGGACAGAAGATGTTGTTCATTGCCGCCATAAATGTTGTCGGGACATTCGTAAGTCTGAACGGCATCAACGTGAACTCGAAATGCCCGTAGTAAGTTCGGAACGCCGTCTTCTCGATGTCGGTGTCTGCTACGTCTATCCGGTGATAGGCGCTACGTAAGTCTATTTTGCTGAAAATTCGAGCCCCTCAGAGTTGGTAAAAAAAAACTCGTCAGCTCGGGGAAGAGGGTAGCGGTTATTTATGTTAGCGTTGTTCAACACCCGATAGTCCATGCACATCCGCATCTCACCAGTTTTCGTTTTTACAAATAATACTGGTGTGGCATATGGTGACGTGGATGGGCGGATGAACCCTTGACCGAGCACCTCGTCGAGTTGCCTTTTTAGCTCGGTCAGCTTGTGATCGCTCATCCGATAGGCTCCTTGAACTGTAGGTCTGCTTCCCGGCTTTAGTTTGATGCGATGGTTGATGTCTCGTTGAGGAGGTAAGGTTCTCGGGAGTTCGTCGGGGAAGACATTCGCAAACTCTTGGATGATTGGTGTAAACTCTTCGGGTACCATCGCAAACTTTGCTGATGCAGGGGAGGCTAATAAGGTCGATGATGAGTCAGCTTCTGCAACTTCCGCTTCTTCCATTGGCTCGAGCTATAGGAGCCACGCATGAGCTCCTCGTTGTATGCAGTACTTGGCCACATTGAACGGTATTGGCTACACAAGTTGTCGCTTCTTGGCTTTCGCGGCTTCCTCTATTGCTTCCACATCTACTGCTTTCACTGTCAAATTCCATCCTGTATGTGGAAGTTTTCGTTTGGCGTCGTCGATTTCCACATAGACGTTGCCGCTATTCCAGTCGACATGCAAATTGTGCTCGTACAAGAAATCTCGTCCGAGGATGATTTTGTGATCACTCATTGGACAAGACCTCCAGACCAATACATCCTGAAGATCTCCCACTTGTAGTGAGAGTGGTTCTCGGAGTCTCCGTATTTATAATCTCCCGTACACGGTTTCCCCTTCAAACATCCCTGGTTCGGTCTGCAAACCCACTCTATGAACCATGTCATTGCTTACGAAGCTGTGTGAAGCTCCTCCATCCAGTAGTGCCAGTACCGTTGTGCGACTCTTGCATCCTCCAGGTTGAAATTTTAGCAGTATCGCCAGTTGTTCGTCCTCGTACCCCTCGTCAAACTTTACGATCTCAGAAACCCTCTACGGCGATAAAGGCTGTTCAGATGGACGATCGTTCTGCGTAGATCGCTCGTCACAGAAAAGAGTTGCGCCTTTTATTCCTGCCCTTTGCCATTTCCCGACTCATTTTTTCTGTGACCACCCCCCTTTTTGGCATGTTGCTTCCTCCGACAGTTGTGAGCAATGTGTCCGACTTCTTCGCAGTTGTAGCAGGTTCACATATCTCTCTGGTCAACGGCATCCACTTCCATCCTAGTTGAGGAGTTCGCTAACTAGTTTTTCCAGTTTCCACGATAGTTGTGGTTAGGAGGTCGCCATCCGTAGGATTCCTGGATCCAAGCGGTGTAGTCGTCGCTGTCGATCCTTTCTGATGTTGCGATTATCCGCGGTAAGTTACTTTGGATGCCGAAAATGGAAATTGCGCCCCGGATATCTTGCTTGAGGCCGTTGTTGTAGTGAAAACAGAGTTTTATTTGGGATAATGTCTGCTCCGGTGATGATCTCGCGGAATCTTCGCGTATACTCTACCATGTTGGACTGCTGACGGAGATGCTGGAGCTTGTACCACGCCCTGGACTTTTTATTCAGTCGTCCAAAGCGTGCGAGCATCGCGCGTGGGAACTCATTCCAGTCGGTTGGTGGGGTCAACACGTATTGCCATTGTGGGTTGATCTACTCCAAGGATAGAACGCCTGTGGTCGGCGATATGAGACAGGTGCCGTTGGCCGTTGATGATGCCCCGCCGGTATCCTACTATCGTTGCATGATCTTTAGATTGGACCACCAACTTAGTACCATGCAACACAAAAGCGTAGCTGCAAGGTCAATTTTCTCTGATCGTCATTGACCCCGACAGCGTTGAAGTACACCTCCAAACTCATCAGCCACATCTGAAACCATCGGTCCTTTTGAATTTGCAGGATCGAACGGTTCTCGTGGAACCGGAAAAATTTTGGGTTCGCTCGAGAGCTGGGAATTTCTCTTGACGAGCATCGCTTCTTGTGTGCTTGCATTGCGAAGAGCCTCCATTGCGATGTTGAGTTGTTAGAGCAGATTGTTGTTGATTCCTTCGAGCGTGCAGTTCTGGTTCGCCAGTCCCTCGTTGATCCGTGTCTGTCGTCCAGTGCCACCTGTCGTCCTTGCTGTCATAGTCGAGGCTGTTGGTGGGGACGGCTGGTGTTGGTCTTTTTGCATCTCTCATTGTGCTCTGTTGTGTCCTCCCGGCTTGTGTACATCGGCGTGCAGATGACTGACGGCGAGACTCGACGCTGATGGAGTGTCGTCCGGTGGAGCCGACGCACGCTGAGGTCTTCTCGCAGTTCGCTGGAGCCTCCTCTCTCTGGCGACGCGCTCAGCTCCATCGGCAGGCCTCCTCGGCGGTCGTGCTGCCGGCGGTCATTGACACCGCAGTTGCTACTTGCATGCGTCCAGCGCGTCCCATTGCGTCTGCATCGTCATGCACTGCCTAGGGTCCCAGTTGCATGTTGCATGGCCCTGTTTGGCAGCATAAACCGTTGTGGGCACTATCTGGGTTTAGGCTGCCATAACTCCTCGCTACTATTTTTCTAGCAGATTCTGACCGCACGGCTGCGTTCGCAGCGNGGGGGGGGCCTAGAACTTGGAGGGGTCTCCCATTGTTGTTCATTCTTCATTCCTAATCAGTCATTGTCAGTTTTCAGCTGCTTTCTGGCGCTAACTCTGGCGCGCGCGTTTCTGAGTAACAAAACCCAGAGCTTCCAGACTTAGACTCTAGAGCAGCAGACTGAGGGGGCAGCTGACCTAAGCAACGAGCGTGGAAGCCTGCACGCTGCATCAACAACGCTGCTGCCCCAACATGCTGCATAGTTTCCTTTTTTGGTATCAGAGCCAGAGCGTAGCAGCAGCAATAGAAGACTGGCGAACAGGTGCCAGACAACGCCGGCGGACCCCCATACGCGCCAGTGCAGGGGAAATGCTGCCGGATTTTTTCCGGCAGCATTGACCCTCCTGGTGGCGGCGTCAGAATTTTTCCCACGGCCACTGGGCCAGGGGAAATGCTGCCGAAATTTTTTCGGCAGCACTGACCCCCACGCGTGACGCGAGGAGGTGAGCGGCAGGCAGCGTCTGACGTCTGTGGGCGACGACGCACACGGCGACGCCACCCAGGTGCAGTGACTGGCACCACCAGCAGCAGTAGGCAGAAGCAGCAGCTCGCAGCAGCATGCAGCAGTAGCAGCTCGCAGCAGCAGCAGCCCGCGGCAGCAGCAGCTCGCAGCAGCAGCAGCAGCAGCGTGCAGCAGTAGCAGCTCGTAGCAGCAGCAGCAGCCCGCAGCAGCAATAGCTCGCAGTAGCAGCAGCAGTAGCGTGCAGCAGCAGCAGCGTGCAGCAGCAGCAGCAGCAGCCCGTAGCAGCAGAAGGCAGTAGCCGCAGCACGCAACAGCAGCAGCAGCGGGCTGCAGCAGCTGCTGCAGCGAGCCGCAGCAGCCGCCAGCTGTAGCAGCAGCAGCAGCAGCGAGCAGCAGCTGCCAGCCGCGGCTGCTGCTGCCCGCTGCTCGCAGCGAGCGAGCAGCGAGCAGCAGCCCGCTGCTGCCAGCGAGAAGTAGCTCACTGCTGCTGTGCGAGCAGCAGCCCGCTGCTCGCAACAGACAACGGGTTGCTGCCCGCTGTGACAAGGAAAAAAAAAAGGCAACAAAAAAATTCCCCCACCCCCGCAGCTCGCTGCAGGAGCTTGCAGCTGCAGCGAGCAGCTGCTGCAGCAGCATTCAGCTGCAGTAGTGAGCTGCAGCAGCTCGCTGCTGCAGCAGCAGCAGCCACAGCCACTGCTGTAGCTCGCAGCATGAGCAGTAGCAGCTGTAGCACCCGCAGCAGCAGCAGCAGCAGCAGCAGCACACGGTTACAGCAGCAGCAGCAGCAGCAGCAATAGCAGCAACAGCAGCAGCAGCTGCAGCAGCAGCAGCAGCAATAGCAGCAGCAGCAGCAGCAGCAGCAGCAGCACCAGCAGCAGCAGCAACAGCAGCAGCAGCAGCAGCAGCTGCAGCAACATTAGCACCAACAGCAGCAGCGGCGGTCCCTACATTCGCCGCTACTGACGTCAGCACCTCTCTGCTGACGTCACCGCTGACGTCACTGCTGACGTCACTGCTGACATCATCAACAAAAAAAAGGGGAGGGTGAAAGGGGAAAAGGGGAAGGCTAGAGGGGTGGGCAGATTCCCCACTCCCCCAACCCCTTGCTGAAACAACAACACAAAGAGAAAAAAAAAAGAGAGGACACCAAGGCATGGCTGATAATCCTGACGAGGGGGGGTCCTCCTCTGATGGGGGGACCCCTACCCCTCCTTTCTTGCAGCGATTGCTGCAGCACCAGCAGCAGCAGCAGCACACGCCGCCGCTGCAGCAGCAGCAGCCGCCGCCGCAGCACGACCAACAGTTGCCGCCGCCGCTGCAGCAGGACCAACCACCGCCGCCATTGCAGCAGCAGCAGCCACCGCCTCTACAACAGCAGCTGCCGCCGCTGCAGCAGCAGCAGCCGCCGCCTCTACAGCAGCAGCCGCCACCGCCACTGCAGCAGCAGCTGCCGCCCATCCAGCAGCAGCCGCCGCCACTGCAACAGCAGCAGCCGCCGCCTCTACAGCAGCAGCCGCCACCGCTGCAGCAGCAGCAGCCGCCGCCCATACAGCAGCAGCCACCGCCCCTGCAGCAGCAGCAGTCGCCGCCCCTACAGCAACAGCAGCAGCAGTAGCAGGGGCTCACGTGTAACGTTGGCGGCACCCCTGACCCCCTTGCTGCTCTTCAGCAACAACTCGCCGCCTTGACCCAGCAGCTTGCGGCGCTGCAGCCAGTCGCCTCCCAAACCGCCACCAGCGCGCTGCCGTCCTTCATCCCTCCAGGGCACGCCAGCCCAGCTGTGTCTGCTGCCACGTACTACCTGGCACAACAGCAGACTCAGCGCCAGCGGCAGACAGTCACTTCCGTCCTTGGCCCCACTCCGGGTGCCGGCCGCAGGCAGAAGGACTTTGAGACGCCGCCGCCGCCGCTTCAGGCCGGCGAGCAGTTCCGAAGCTGGGAGCTTAGCTTCCGGATCTGGGCGCAAGGTGAGGGCCTGTGGGCATACTACACCCTCCCTTACGACTCCACCCAGGCCGACCAGTTGTATGACGCTGGTCGCGCCGCCCGTGCTCTTGTCCCAGTCGCCCCTCCAGCTTCCCGCCTGGCCTTAGAACCTTTCCTCGGCGACGTCACTGCTGGCGCCATCCCAGACCCTGCAGCCGCCTGGCACGTCCTCACCAGGCCCCATCGCCTGTCCAGCGACGCTGAGATCAGCCGTCTGCTCCGGGAGTTCAACTCCTTGCACATGGGGGAGACCGAGACGGTCACTGCCTACTGGCAGCGGGCGGAGGACATCCTCCGTCGTCTCGACACATCTGCTCCGCCCCCTCTGTCCGCGCTCCTCACCATAAAGCGCGGTGCCACTAGCGACTGTGCAGACGTCTTCGTACACTACCCCCAGGACGTCCTCTCCACCATGGCGACCCAGGGCACCCTCATGCCCTGGGCATACGAGCTCTTCCTCCGCATTGAGGAAGCTCGCCAGGAGTCCCAGCTCCATCGTACAGAGGCGCTTGCATCCCCTGCCGTCGCCTCCCCTGCTGTCGCCTCCCCTGCCGTTGCCTCCGTGGCCGTCGCCTCCCCCGCCGTAGCAGCCTCATCGTCGTCGGGGAAGAAGAAGAAAAACCGGAACAAGAAAGGCAAAGGTCAGCCGCAGCAGCAGCAGCAGCAGTCGTCGACCGGTTCCAGCGGTGGTGGCTCGGTCTGCCACAACTGTGGTCAGCCCGGGCACGGCTGGTACACGTGCCCTCTCCCGACGGACGAGGCGCGCATCGTCGCTACCATGCGACGCCAGCGGGAGTGCCGCCTCGCCTCTGCCACCGTCGCCATTGCTGGCCCGACCACATTGACCTCGTCCAGCGGCTCTGCCACTCCGGCAGCTCCGCCTGTCCCGCAGACACCCGCGCCGCAGCAGTACTACCCGCAGCCGTCGGCGCCCCCGCTCCCTTCACCAGTGCAGCTCTCCTACTACCCGGGCTCCGGCGCCGTCACTCCGCACTCCGTCTACACTCCCGGGCCCTCCTCCCATGAGCGTCAGCTGGAGCAGTTCATCGCTCTCCAGCTCGGCCTGCCTCGCCCTCCTCCCCAGGGAAGTGCGAGTTGCATCACCTCCTGCTCTCCTGCCCAGCCCTGCATGACTGAGACTGAGCTGCGGTCATGTCCCGTTTCATCGTCTGTCTCATCGTCGCCCGTGGTTTCCTCTGCCCCTCTCCTTGATGATATTGCTTGGCTTGACGATTGGCAGTCCCGTTTCGCGCCTCCGTCCACCGCGTTTGCGTCCCTTGCCTGCTGCCATGTGACCGTTAGCGATCTAGCGACCCCGGTCCAGGACCCTGCTGAGACCTGGATCATCGACTCCGGGGCCACGCATCACATGACGGCCTCTTGTGAGGCCTTCAGTATGCTCGGTCCCGTCGGCGATGTCTCCGGTGTCCGGACGGGCTCCGGACAGGTGTTACCTGTCCGTGGTGTTGGCGTCGTTCGTTTTCGTGGTCCTGCCGGTGAC
>SZWC01009080.1:94938-110299 GCA_023375785.1 Penium margaritaceum
GATCTCTCCGGGCCGACAGCCCCAGTCGTCTCCACTGGCCCATCAGACTCAGCGTCGTCGCACGCCTTGCCACGCTACACACGTGGCCCCGGCGGCAGCCTCCGACCCAGGCCGTCGGTGAGCATGAAGACCGTCGCACCGCGCTCGGTGGCGCCTCGACCCCCCGTGGCTCCACGTGCCTCCTCCACTCCCACGGTCGTGAGTGGGGACCCTGGCACCAAAGCCCTGGGCCTGACCACCGCGGCCATCATTGCAGATCTGCACCCGGGCTCCGCATTGGGCTACGCCATGCTCCATCACGAGCATCGGCACGCTGTCGTGGCTGCCCTTGCGCGCATCCCACCTGGGGCGCGAGAGGTACATGCTCTCTCAGTTCGCTCCACAACACGCCCGGAGGACCCAGCCACCTTACGCGAGGCACGAGCCTCTCCTGAGGCCGCACACTGGGATGCTGCTTGCGCCGATGAGCTCGCTGCTATCCGACAGCACCACGTGTACGACCTCGTCGACCTTCCTCCAGGTCGGAAGGCCATCGGCGCCAAGTGGGTCTTTCGGCGCAAGTGGAAACCCGACGGGTCCTTGGACAAGTACAAGGCCCGCCTCACTGCAAAGGGGTTTGCCCAGGTCCCTGGGGTCGACTATGACCAGATCTTTGCCCCAGTTGGCCGGTTCTCCACCAGCCNTTTCTCCATGGTTCACTGGAGGGTGAGGAGCTTTACATGGTGCAACCACCAGGCTTCGACGATGGCACCGGGAGAGTGTGGCGCCTGCGTAAGGCCCTCTATGGCCTGAAGCAGTCGCCTCGGTGCTGGAACCAGGAGATCAGCAGCACGCTCCTTCGTAGTGGGCTCCAGCGCAGCACCGCAGACCCTACACTGTTTGTCAGTCCGCAAGGCCAGACCTTCGCTGCTATTCTGGTGTACGTCGACGACCTCCTCATTGCGTCGCCAGAAACGGCTGCCATCCATCGCGTCAAGGAACTACTGCACGCCACCTACCAGATGAAGGATCTCGGGTCTGCCCGAGTCTTTCTGGGCATGGAGCTCGAGCATGATCGCTCCCAGGGCATCCTCCATGTCCATCAGGCTGCTTATGTGCAGACTCTGTCCACTCGCTTCGCCGAGGACCTGCCACTTGTACCGAGCGCATCCTGACCCATGTCGCCCGATGGCCAGGTGAAGCTGAAGAGTCTTGACCCAGCTGTTGTGGGGGAGCCAGTTGACGTGACCACGTATCTGCGAGTCATCGGGTCATTGATGTTCCTGGCGACGACAACGCGTCCAGACATCGCGTTCGCCATCAACCTCCTGGCCCAGTTTTCTCAGGAGTCGCGTCACCTCCACCACGAGGCCGCGATCCGAGTACTGCACTATGTTGTCTCGACTCCTCGGCGAGGTCTCATGTTCCGCCGTCAACCGTCTGTTGTCGCAGTGGGCTACACCGACAGCGACTGGGCCGGCAGCCCGGACGGTAAGAGTCGCACAGGCTGGATCTTTCTGATTGGCGGCACGGCTGTGTCCTGGCGCAGTGGCAAGCAGGGGTGCATTGCACGNTCGTCCGGTGGAGCCGACGCACGCTGAGGTCTTCTCGCAGTTCGCTGGAGCCTCCTCTCTCCGGCGACGCGCTCAGCTCCATCGGCAGGCCTCCTCGGCGGTCGTGCTGCCGGCGGTCATTGACACCGCAGTTGCTGCTTGCATGCGTCCAGCGCGTCCGATCGCGTCTGCATCGTCATGCACTGCCTAGGGTCCCAGTTGCATGTTGCATGGCCCTGTTTGGCAGCATAAACCGTTGTGGGCACTATCTGGGTTTAGGCTGCCATAACTCCTCGCTACTATTTTTCTAGCAGATTCTGACCGCACGGCTGCGTTCGCAGCGTCGGTATTATGGTATGGTCCAGTTTTCAGGCAAAACGGACGACGCCCGGGTTTTGGGCTGTCGGCTGCCTGGCAGGCCTCACCGAGAAAACCTGCCAGCCTGAACTGAGCTATTTTCTGATTGGCTGATGAACTGAGTAACAAGCTCTANGTGCATTGCACGTAGCACTGCTGAGGCTGAGTACGTGGCTCTTGGATCAGGCGCATGTGAGAGTGTGTGGTTGCGTCGTCTGTTGTCTGAGTTGCGCCAGTCTGTCCCATCCATCACGCTGCATTGTGACAATGAGAGTGCCATGGCCATCGCCGACAATGACGGCGTGCATCACACANCGGTATTATGGTATGGTCCAGTTTTCAGGCAAAACGGACGACGCCCGGGTTTTGGGCTGTCGGCTGCCTGGCAGGCCTCACCGAGAAAACCTGCCAGCCTGAACTGAGCTATTTTCTGATTGGCTGATGAACTGAGTAACAAGCTCTACAGAGCTGGGGGGGGGGCCTAGAACTTGGAGGGGTCTCCCATTGTTGTTCATTCTTCATTCCTAATCAGTCATTGTCAGTTTTCAGCTGCTTTCTGGCGCTAACTCTGGCGCGCGCGTTTCTGAGTAACAAAACCCAGAGCTTCCAGACTTAGACTCTAGAGCAGCAGACTGAGGGGGCAGCTGACTTAAGCAACGAGCGTGGAAGCCCGCACGCTGCATCAACAACGCTGCTGCCCCAACATGCTGCATTGTTTCCTTTTTGCTGGTTTATCGCCGTTGGGTCCGCGACCGGATGGGTCGTCGAAGCCATAGGGGTTAGTGCAGCTGCCTCGTAGCCTGCCATGCCAACATTCGTTGTCGCTTCAAGATTCGCGTGCATCGGCACGTTCTGCTCCTCCATCACCAAAGTCATCACCAAAGACCTGCTGCTGGTCGTCAGTTACGCTTGCTCACCTCACGTCGTAGTCACAATTTCTGCAAAGTCTTGACGTGTGAGATCCGCTTATGGCTTGTGCGAGGTAGTCCACCGGATGGATAAAGTAGTCGCATGCCTCTCCAGCACCGCTGCGCTCTAATACCAAGTGTTATGCCGAATGGAGCGTAGATGGTGAACAATGAGAAGTTGCAAGGCAGAACACGATTTAGAATTTGGAACGCTTGAGCACTTTATAATTAGCGGTTAGTATAATTTTATGACAAGTGTCAAAATGATTGAAAAAATATTTACAAGTGTCCAGTTATGAATGAGGCATGGTCGGGATCGTTGGGTCGATTGTCGAGCGACGCGTGCGGAGTCACATCGTGAGTGGTCGGATTTGAGATGGTTTGTCGAGAAATCGGGTGACTTCGAGAATCAACGGTGAATATGCAAGATGCAACTTTACAAATCTAGATTCATCTCAGTGTGTTGAGAAGTCGACCAAAAGTTCGTGTTACTTCTATTGTAGATTTTTGAGAGTGGTCGAAGTTGTCGGAAGGTTCGGGAAGATTCACTGGAGGCGGGGGCAGTTGGCCGGTTTTCCCTTGACCGTCAGAGTGAATATCGCGGTCTTGCGACGCGATGGGCTTTTTTGTGTAATAACAGAAATTCCCACTTGGAAATATTAGGGACTCGTGTTTGTCTGGTACGTAACAGGAACGATAATCCTCATCTGTCCCTATGTCATAACGATAAGCCTCATCTGTCCTGCCCCAAAACAATAAGTCTCATCCGCCCCTTTCTCAGAACAATAAGCCCTATTGTAACGGGCCGGTACTTCAGCTCCTGCTCTAAGGTCATCATCAGAGTTCGCAAAATGACATTCTCAGTGTGCGTCAAGGATTTACACCCTTTGCAAGAATGAGGGGCAACCGTAATTAACTACCAAGAGCAAAAAGACTGAAATATTTTGTGTCTCTGAAGGCCCATTTCCATTTTTACCTTATCCCTGGTTCTAGGATCCAAAACTCATGAGTTCGTACAAGTTTTTCTGTCTTAAAAACTCGAAGTTTGTCATAAATGAACTTCGAGTTTATGTTTTTCGTTCTAACGTGAAATCGTTGCGTGCGAGACACACTGGCAATTTTGTGCCAAGGTTGTCTCTCGCTCTCCCCCTCATTCTCGCTCCCCCTATCCCTCATCCTTGCTTGCTCGCTTGTGAGGAGGGCGACCAAGGGCGAGGGCACGAGGTCATGAGGCCTCGCCCTCGTGGCCCGTGCGGAACCTCAGCCGCCGATCGTGCTGAGGCCGTGATCAGCGGCTGGCAGCTTGCCGGCTGGTGGCCGGCCGATCGCTTGGCCGGCCGCCGGCCGTCCAGCCGGCCGGTAGCCAGCTGGCGGGCGGCCAGCAAAGTGCTGGCCGTCGGCCAGCCCTCATTGACACGAGGGGTGGTGCGCAACCACCCCTCACTTCAGTGAGGAGGGAGGGCCAAACCGGCCCTCCCACTACATTCCTCCCCACTTATTATGAACCGTGTCGGTTCATGAACAACAAGCACGATTGTCAGATAGTGACTCATCAACGTTGAGAAAGAAAATTAAAAATTTGAACCACTAGCTAAACATGAACACGTGCATGGCACTTGGAGCTAAGCTGCAGCTTGTCCACGGCTAGCGGCCTCCCCCCTTCAGGCTAGAGCGTCCACACGACAAGCATGTTGGGCACCTCAAAACTCCTATAGTCGCAGTCCATGAATGTTGCCCTACAAAAATGTTGTTCACTGTTTCCACATTTAAGTTGTGCCACCTGACACGCGTCGATCTGTGTGAGCTGTTAGCTCGCTCCAATAGTCATTGACCACCCCTGTGGGCAACCAAGATTTGGGCTCCCATGAGGTATGTTTAGGTCCACACCCAGTCCAATGAACGATGTACTCCCTAACAACCCGGGACCGGAGTGTATGCTCTCGGTGCTACAGTAGACGAAGAACCTTGTCATGGCCGTCAGCAGCAAGGACTGCCGGTGGTGGCTGAACGGTTCTCTATACCGTGTATGGAGCCAGCAGGCTCACATGAAACACGTCATGGATCTTCATACTCGACGGAAGCCGTAATCGGTATGCCACTGGCCTGATGCGTGCAACAATGGGAAATGGTCCAATCCACTCCAATCCACAAGTCTTCGCGCCCCTTGCGGCTTCAGCTGAAGATTTGTAGTGCTAAGCAACACTTTGTCACCAATGTCAAACGAGACGTCATGGTGACTTTTGTCGGCATATACCTTTTTTTATTGCCGAGCATCTTGAAGGTGTCCCTTCGCCTCCTGTAACAAGGAGTTTATGTGCTCGACAAAGGCTTGAGAAGAAGGAGCCTGTCCTCCTGTACTCCCACCCATCACCAATGACAAGGGTACAATTGGATACAGACCACTGTTCAACACAAACGGTGTGAACTGTGTAGACTCATTCACTGAGTTATTCACCGCAAACTCTGTCGGTGCTAGGAATTCGTCCCAGTTTTTCATGGCAGGGTCCATGTACATACAGATTACAATTCATACACTTTGTTTTTCTGTTAGTTTGAGGGTGAAACGCTGTCGATATTTGCGACTCGCTACCGAAGTACTCATGAATCTTTACCAAAACGTATCAGCAAATTTTCTATCTCGATCGGAGTTAATGTGTAACGGCAAGCCGTGGTACTTTACAACATCCTCAAAGAATAGACAAGCGGTCTCCTCTACGTTTACATCAGTGGCTGTAGGAATGAAATATATCATCTTCTTTAGAAGATTCATAACGACTAGTATTGCATCGTGGCCATGGGCCGTTCCGAAACTCCAGTAATGAAGTCCATGCTGATGCACTTCCATGGAGTCCCATGAATGGGAAGTTGTTGGAGGAGTCCAGTAGGCTTTCTGTTACTTGCCTTATTCCAAAGACATGGGTCGCATGTCATGCAATAATTACGGACATCGACACTCCATCTTGGCCACCAATAGTGGTCCGAGGGTACGTGTCCAGTCTTTCGAGGTCCCACATGACTTGCAACCGACGGGTCGTGGAACTGGGAGATAATCTTCGCTCGAAGGTCTCCCAAGTCTGGCACAAGAACTTGTTCTTCGTACAAAAAGATTCCTGCGGCCTCCACCAATCCATACTTGTCTAGATTCCTGGAGTCTTAAAACCAAGAATTCACACAGTATCCCATCCGGATTATGTTGAAAATACGGTTGTAGTAGATAATCTATTCAGGTGGTTACCACAGAGGTACATGGGGCATTATTGTTTGCACTGTTGCTATCACAACAGCCATAAAGCACCCATCGACCTTGGTGGTTGCTTTAATGTCCACAGGCTGTCGGCTTAATGGATCGGCCACATTCATGCGTCCCGGTCAATGACCCCATGTTGTCTTGACAGGTTCGGTTGTGTTTGAAAGAACACCAATGGGTTATGGTTGGTCACGACCGTCACACCCCCTTCAGTACCCTCAAGGTAGCAATGCTACATCTTGAAAGTGTGTACTACCGCAAGGAGATCTTGATCCCCAGTTGTGTACCACATTTCTGCAGGGATGAGCTTTCGGCTATGAAGAAGAGGTTCTCACAATCAGATGTCGATTCCCAACGCACGTCTTTTCACATAAGCCTGGTTAGCGCTGCTACAAGGGTCGAATATCCTTGCATAAAGTGTCAAAAGTAGTTTGCAAGGCCGAGGAAAGACCAAATCTGTCCAACATGTACCAATCATGGGTACCGTACGATTGTCACCGATGACAACTGTGCCATTTGATGGCTCATACTTCAGGAAAACCTGTTGGGTAAAGCCAAGGCTAACAAAGGGGTCATCTCCTCCAGTATGATCCATCAAATGGCACAATTGAATTGCATGGAGTTTCAGCCAGTACGTTCACGGGAGCACAAGCTAGGTATCCTTTGAACTGCATCATCATATTGCCTCAACTCTTCCAAGTGAACAGTCTCAATGAAGGCAAGCCAAGTTTGTGATCAACATGGAATCTAGACAGTGGACGTTGCAGCTCCCATGATTCACCTACTCGAGTCCACATCCTGTGGGCACGTGTAAATTTGGCTAGCACCTTCCAGTCTTTAAATTTGATTGGTCAAAGTCGTCGACCAAAGGTACAGCAAACATGATTGAACTCCTCGGTTTGAGGATGCTTGTTTTAATCACTGCATCATACAACTCTTGCATCGTGGTTGGTGTCGCCACCACTAAGCATGTCTGATCACGTATCTCATCCGAGGATGCAAGGTTTAGTGGAAAATGACGGTCAGCAAGTGTAGAATGGAGTTCAACAAGAGGTAAGAAAAAACCAGAGAAGTTTGAACTCGTAAAAAACTCAAATTATTTAACATCCTTGACTAAAAACATGACCCCACACTCCTGATCCAGTTTTACTGTTGAGTGGTCTGCACTAACGTCACTCATGGGTGGGGAAAACCTGCCCCACGGCCCTATCCGTTACCATGGCCGGGCCCATTGCCGCGACCGCGATCCTGTCCATGGCCTTGTATGCGGCCTCCTGCTCCACTCTCTCCACGAGGTGCTGCTACTAAATCTAAAGACGTGGCCTCTTGTCCACCACAAGCAGTCTCAGGGCACTGAGCCCTAAAGTGACCAGGCTGCATACAGTTGTGGCCGAGTCTGCCTCAGAATGTTGTGATGCGACGCTCATGCGTAGCTTGCAGCTCGTCATTGTTACGGCTGTACTTATGGTTTGGGGTCTTGTGCCTGCAAGTCTGCTTGACTGGAGGGTTTGCAGACTGCTTGCCCTTAGCCCTGCCCTGCTACACTGCTGCTCCTCTAGTCCCTGCAGCATCCATACGCATGTTGCGGCCTTGCTGTACATGCACATTTGGTTGTGCGTCCTAGTAGTGTTTCGGGTTCGCCGAATAGACTTCACTCATGTAGTCCTGCAACGGCCTCAAGCTTTTCCAAGCTTGGCCAGTTGTCGTTGTGTTGGTTTTGTCCTTCAGCTTCTTGCTGGCATGACCGTCACGCAAGTACTCCAGGAGCATGCACTCCGGGTACTTGAAGGTCTGAGTCCCATCGTCCTCAGTGAAGCTTCCGGCTTCCTCTACGAGTGAAGTGAACTCGGTCAAGTAGGCTTCGAGCGAGCTATCTAGCTGCCTGAATTCCTTGATCTTGTGGAAGGTGCGCTATGTCTCCTCACGCTAGGTGCACTTCTTATGCATGATCGTGTTAAAGGCCTCCCATGACATGGGCTACCACTCGAGGTGCGGCTGCTCCGCACCCCACTCCTTGACCACATACTTGAAGAGCTTGTCTTCAAGCCGCGTTATGGCAAGGTCATCCCACTGACTATGTAGAGCCTTGTGGATACGTAGAACGTGCTCCATGTAATTTAGCCAGTCGGTCAGATTCACACCCTTCCGAAAGATCTCCATATTGTATAGGAATGACGCATTCATGACCGGCTCTGAAGTTTTCAAGGTAGGCAAGTCATCGTTGCCACCGGTAGTGGCATCAGCACCTGCGACGCGCTGCGATTGCTACTACATCTGCACCTGGGTCACACTCTACAATGCCTTGTCAAGGTTGTCGCATTGGCGGCTTGCCTCGTGAGTGGCTAGGCACTGTAGCTGGCGATCACGGTCATGGTCCATGATGCTCTGCCCGACGTGGGCTAGCAGGTTGGCAAATGTGAAATTCAGCTCTGGTGTCGTCAGAGCATCGGCGATAGCCTCCAGGGCCTCGCGTTGTCCGTGCACCTTTACCCACTACAGGAGGGTGTGGTTCGCGTACACGCCTCCAAGGAGTCCCACGTTTTGGAGGATGTTGTCGTCAGCGACTGCACTTAAGTGGACGCTTGTCTGTCCCATTGCAGCCACATCATAGGAAGGGTGTTCTATCCACACTCCTCTGGGTGGTGCCACACTTCCATTATCGGTGGTGATCTTGAGTCGGCCTGTCCCCTCGGCAGCCAACTCAGCAAGCCTTTGGTGGTCATCGCGAATTGCCTTCGCGGCGACGTCGTCCGGCTCGTTCTCTCGGAAACTTCCCACATGGCTGCCTTCGGTGCATTTGCTGCTCTCAGCAGCCTCACTACTGTCGGCAACTTCAGGCAATCTGGCGAGCATCTTGCCCTTCTTGAGATTGCCGCACGATGATGGTGATGATCGTGATCATCATCGCCTTCGCCATCTTTGCTGTTGTGCTCTTCTTCAGGGTCCATGCCCGGGTGGTCCTCCTCGAGCGCATCGTCCGTTGTGTAGAGGTCGTTCACGTGTACATCGACGTGCTCGTCGAGAACTTTTTCAGCTTCCGCATGCTTCTCGGTATTGCCGAGGTTGGCACCGGTTGCCTTTGGTGGTACGGTTGCCTTTGGTTTGGCAACCGTGCTCACGATGGCGGCTTCCAACATTTGGAGTTCACCAAGGCCGTGGGTTGAGGCCGTCACCACCTTGCCCTTGTTTGTCTTGGACGGTCCGGCACTTGCCATCTCGTCACCCATACAACTAGCACATGAAGACCGTTGTGAGGATCACTCTACAACTTCGAGGAGGTATCGCTTACCAAAGTCTCCTTGCTCTTACGATCGGTGAGGAGATTATAAATTTGATTTCTATTTTCCTAGGCCGCCACGGTCGGCACAACCACGTGGTGAAAAAATACTATTTTTGTAGGACGCCATAGTCGGCACAAGCACGTGGATTGTAGGCAAAGCCCTAAGCCGTGACTCACGGCACTAGGCAAGCTAAGGAAACATAGAGAAACAAGCAAGTACAAGATCAATAAGCTACAATAGTTTGAGAACTACTCAAGAAGCTGAGGAGGGAGGGAGGGGTCAACTCTAATTAAGAGTTTACACCTCTACACGCGCCCTCCTCAGTAATCTTGTGTTCTTCTTGTCTTCTTCTCTTCTGGTCTTCCTTAACCTCTTCTTACATCTTCTTACATCTTCTCTTGCGTCCCCTTGGAGGGGCCTTCATTGTGCTCCACCGCAATGTGGCGGCCTCCAATAATTCTCAAGGTGGTGCATTTCTCCGTTTTCCTCTTCTCTCAGGCCGTGAGAGTCCCAAGTATTGGGCAAGGGTACTGTCCCTATTTTTGGTTGAAGAGGAGGAGAAAGAGCCTTGAGAAGAGGGAAAAAGTAGGTGGTCTAGAGGTGGGCACTCCCTACCCCGTCCCACAAAAATTTCCCAAGTCCACTGGGATGGAGGAGAGGTTGAAAGGAAGAAGCCAAAAAAATAGAGCTTTTTTCTAGCTTCCTAATACACTTTACAGTGCTTCAAATAGTGAAGTGTAGATGCCGTACTCCCTTCTGGCGTTTCTGCTGCTTCATACAGCTACCGGTGTTTTATATACGATGTAGCCGCCGTTCCCATCGCATTCTTGGTCGTGGAGGTCATCTGGCTCTGATACCATTGTGACGGGTCGGTACTTCAGCACCTACTCTAAAGTCGGCATCAGAGTTCATAGAATGACATTCTCAGTCCGCATCAGGGGTTTACCCCCTTTGTAGGAATGAGGGGCAATCGTCATCAAGAACCCACAATAGGGAGAATCGAATACTTCAAGTCTTCGAAGGTCCATTTTTTTACCTTACCCTGGTTCTGGGATCCAAACCAAAGGTTTTTTACTTCAAACTCGTGAGTTCACACGATTTTTCCGTCTTAAAAACTCAAATTTTGTCATAAATGAACTTCGAGTTTATGTTGGTCGGTCTGGGGCGAAATTGTTGCATGCGAGGCACAGTGGCGATTTTGGGTCAGGGTTGTCTCTCACTCTCCCCCTCACCCTCGCTCCCCCTATCCCTCCTCCTTGCTTGCTCGCTTGCGATGAGGGCGAGCGAGGGCAAGGGAATGAGGCTATGGGGCCTTGCCCTCGAGGCCCTCACGGTCCCTCAGCCACCGATCGGCCAGAGGCCGCGATCGGCGGCTGGAAGCTGGCCGGCTGGTGGCCGGCCGGTCGCTTGGCCGGCCGCCGGCCGCCCAGCCGACCGGCGGCCAGCTGGCCGGCGGCCAGCAAACTGCTGGCTGTCGGCCAGCCCTCGCTGATGTGAGGGGTGTTGCGCAATCACCCCTCGCTTGAGCGAGGAGGGAGGGCCGTACCGGCCCTCTCGCTACACCAATATGCCCCTCAAGTATATGGCGCCGAGGGGTACATGGGACTTATTGTTTTGAGGCAGGGGCAGATGAGGCTTATTGTTCTGGAGTAGGAACAAATGAAGGTTCTTGTTCCGGTGCAGGGGCGGATGAGGCTTATTGTTCTGACGCAGGGGTGGATAGTGCTTATCGTTCTAATGGAGGGGCAGATGGGGCTTTAGTTCCGATGCATGGGCAGATGGGACTTATCTTCCAAAACAAGGGATATACAGGCTTTTCTCCCTCCAGCGTTTTCCCACTTTTCCCTTCTTTGTTTTCCCACCACTGAAACTATTGTTGTTTTTATTCTCCTCTGTTTTGCCTGATGTTGTCCGAATACTTTCCGTGAAGCGCGAGGTGTGCCACATGGCTTGAACTGGTCCTGGCCTGTGGAGCGGCGGATGTGTTGAGTTGAGGGTCGCAGACCTTCAATCCCCGCGGTTTTGGCACAGTGGGCCAAGCTTCCCGTCCGTTTGTTACAGTCCGCCTTCACGCCCCCGCACATCAGGACATACAATTTTGTCACTTGAACCCGGCTAGACTCAAGGTGAACCACGCAAAAAAGATGAAGAAACCACCCAAGGACTGAATATGATAAAAAATGTGCAGTATTTCTTTATAGTTCATAGTAAAACAAACATTCTTCCTCAAATATCGTAAAAAAAATGTGTTAGATTCAGCTATGTATTAGAGCAAGAAATCCTTCATGTTTCAAAATGAGAAGATGCAATGCAATTTTTTTTATCTCAATGAAATTTCTTTCAATGAATTTTGGGTTCAAATTTTTTCTCATGATAAACAACAACCGGATTTTTAGCTATTTCTGGTCTTTTGAGTCACATCGTTATCCAATTCTAGTCAATTGTGAGGTCCACATGAATTAAATAAACTTCAGTGACCATTCTGCACTCTTTTTACCATTTCACACATGGTTAATTCACTACCCTCCAGTTGGCAAAGAAAATAAGGTTGTGAACAAACTGATCTAAAAGACATGTATGCTTCACAAATGATTTTGTCCCTTAAACCATTTATGTCTAGGCACAGCACGATACAACATAGCATATTAGGACACAACACGACTCACTATGACACAACTTGATACGCCATGAAACTTCACACCACAACACAACACCACACAATAAGAGAAAACACACCTCAAAATGACAAGACATAGTACAACATGGCACGACCCAGTACGAAAGGACACGACGCCACATGAGGTAATACGACTTCACACAATACCACACAATACAGATGGACATGATATGACACTGTATGACATGAAACAACACAAAAAACGCGACAAATCATGACATGAAAGAACATCACATGACACGATGCAACACGACACTACACGACACGACACAACACGACACGATCGACATGTCATGACACAAGGAGACATGACATGACATGACAGAAAATGACACAAAAAGAGACAACATGATATGATATAACACCTTGCAACATGACACGCCACGACAGGATTTCATACGACACTATGTGGCACTACACACCAGGATGCCATACTACACGAAACAACATGCGAGACAGTACACAACACCACACCACACTAAAAGGTATGACAAAATCAACACAAAACTATACAAATCAATATACTACAAGACAAGACACTACACCAACTAGCACCACACGACAAGACACGACATGGACCACACAATACAAAAATCTTATTGGATACGACTAGTTGCCAGAGAAACGTATTCGCAATTGCTATGTCTTCTTCCTATTCCGTAGTGCATGAACCAACTTTGTTTCTTTCAACTGTACAAGTTTTGCTGTCCCACTCACGTTATGAACTAATGTGAAGTCACACAAAGAGCACTCGGGGGAGGGTGGAAGAGAGAGAAAATGTGTGTGTGTGTGTGTGTGTGAGAGAGAGAGAGAGAGAGAGAGAGAGAGAGAGAGAGAGAGAGAGAGGGAGAGGGATAGGGAGAGGGAGAGGGAGAGGGAGAAAGAGAGGGAGAGGGAGAGGGAGAAGGAAATGGAGAGGGAGAGGGAGGGAGAGGGACAGGGACAAGGAGAAGGAGAGGGACAGGGAGAGGGAGAGAGAGGGAGATGGAGAGGGAGAGGAAGAGGGAGAAGGAGAGGAAGAGGGAGAGGGAGTGGGAGAGGGAGAGGGAGAGGGAGTCGGATAAGGAGAGGGAGAGAGAGAGGGAGAGGAAGAGGGAGAGGGAGAGGNGAGAGAGAAAATGTGTGTGTGTGTGTGTGTGTGAGAGAGAGAGAGAGAGAGAGAGAGAGAGATTAGAAGAGAGTGAGTGGAATTTCATAATATCTCATCACATCACGACATATGAAATCACATTAAATCACATGGCAATACATCACATCCCAAAGTATTACATCACATTGCATCACATTGCAGTGTATTGTAATGCATCCCACGTCATCACATTACATTGCATTACATTGCATCACAAACGACACGACACGACATGACACGATACGACACGACACGACACAACACAACACAACACGACACGACACGACACGACATGACACGACACGACACGTCATGACAAGACACAACACAACATGAAACTACATAACACGACACCACATGACACGACATCACACAACATGACGTAACATGACATGACATAACACAACGTGACATGACATGTCATCCATCGGGGTAGAAGGAACAGTACATAGTGCAATTAAATGAGTTTTTTTTCCATTTTTGATCGCGATGCCATAACACGACAAGCGATGATACAACATAACATGAGAAGCCACCATATGACACAACAAGGCACGACACAACACAGAGCAGCAAAGTAGGACACAACACATCACGTCTCGGCATGGCACGATACGGCACTACATGACACAACATGACAAGACATACCACGACATACCACAACAAAACAAAATAGGCCACAACAAGACATGACATAACATGACATGATAAGGGATCACGGGGCCTGACACGACACGGCATAACACGGCACAACAAAACATGACACGACTTAACATGACATTACACGACATGACAAGGCATGTGATCCACGAGGGAGGAAGAAACAGTGCATAGTACACTTGAATGAGTTCTTTTCCCTTTACGTTCAAAATAACATCACACGAGATGATAGGACATGACATGACATGAAACAACACAAAACTCACAAAATAACACGACATCACACGACATGGCACACCACGTCACACCACGACATGGCACAACACGACACGCCACGCCTCAACACGACATGAAACAACATGGGACGGCACGACACAATGCGCTACAACAAGACACAACACGACATGAAATGACACAACAGGACACGGCACCCATTACACTACACGACATGACACGACACCACACACCACGACGCAACATGACATGACATTACACGACATGACATGAGATGTGATCCATCGGGGCATAAGTAACAGTGCGCAATGTACTTAAAAAAATTAGTTGCCATTCTGGATTGCAATGCCAGAACACGACAAGCAATAAAATAACATAACAGGACAAGACACGATACGACACAACAAGATACAAAGTGGCACAGCAAGACATGTCATGGCACAACACAACACGACATGGCACGGCACGACACGGTACGTCATGGCACGGTACGGCAAGGCACGGCACGACATGACACGACACGACACGACATGACACGAGACGACACGACACGACACGACACAACACGACATGATACGACACGACACGACACGACATGAAACGACACGACACAAAACAACACGACACAAAATGACACGACATGACATGACACGACATGCCACAACATGACACGATATGACACAACACGACACGACATGACACAATACGACACAACACGGCGTGACACGACACGACACGACACGACACGACAGGACACAACACAACACCACAAGACATGACACGACATGCCAGGACATTGCACAACAAAAAATGACATTTTCTTCATTGAGGTAGATGAAACAGTGCATCATGCACATAAATGAGATCTTTTCTATTTTGGATCATGATGCCACAACACGGCAAGCGATAAAACAAAACAACACAATACAACACATCACAATACAATACAACACGACAAGACATGACACAATACAACAAGACACAACAGGACACGGCATGACACAAAATGAAACGGCACGACATGATAATACACAACATGTTACAAAACAATAAGGCACGACATAAATTGACATGACACGTTACAACACGATACGACATGACAGGACAACACGACACGACACGACACAACACGACACGGCATGGCAAGGCATGGCACGACACGGCACGGCTAGACATGACACGACACGACACCAAACCACACCACACCACATGATACCACACGGCACGGCACAACAGGACAGGACAGGACACGAAACGACACGACATGACACGACACGACACGACATGACACGACACGAAACGACACGACACGACATGACACGACACGACACGACAC
>SZWC01009081.1:29259-70590 GCA_023375785.1 Penium margaritaceum
CCCCCCCCCCCCCCCCCCCCTCCCTCCCGGTGAAGCCAACCATCTCATGTTATCCTAGACACAATGGTAAGAGTCTCCTGGCATGGGATGATGTCAAGTGTGGAGCGGAGAAGACAGAGCCACTCCCAAAGAAGATAACAACTGGATTTTTCACCGTGGTTTTTCCTCATCTCATCATATACGGACTCCACATCATGTACAATGATTTTTTCACGGTGCTTTTGACAAGATTTCCAAAATCAAAGTGGCCAAAAACTGTGTTTTATAACAATTCGTGTTAACTGTTTGCCCACTGTTTGTGGATGGATCCTGAACTCATGTCCACAATGCGGCTTTTATGTGACTGTTTCCACTATGGTCATGCTCAGGCAGCTTAGCACATGTGCTCTTTGGAGTTCAGTCCCAACATGTATTCCTGGCTGAGAGGTTATTAGTGGGATGTTAATGTGCTAGTCCATGGCAAACAATAGATTGAATGCAAAAGTTTTGTTGGTTCTCTAAGTCAAGATTTTGTGTGTGCAGGAGTGAACACGTCAGCAAATGAGCAGGTGAATGTATTTATTTGACGCTTAACAATTCAAAGCGTCACATACTCTATGCCAAACCTGATGGATATGTCTTGTATGGTTCTTGCCCACTAGAACTTCCACGAGAATGGGCACTATATTTACAGCTTTGGAACTAAAGAGGAACTGTGCTTATTGGTACAAGAATTCAGCGTGGATTGTGAAGAGTATGTTGATAACCCTGACACTGTCATGTAATGCTCAAAGCTCTTTATCAGTGGACATGTTTTATGCTTAATTTCTTACCGTACCAAGGAACATTGCTATGGATCATCTTTGCATGAGGCACCGCAGCAGTCTCGCAAAATGTAACTCCCATGAGGAGGTAAAGGCAGGGGGGGGGGAGGACGGAGAGGGAGGTTGAGAGGGAGGGGAAGGAATGGGAGGGGGGGAGGGAGGGAGAGAGGGGGAGAGAGGGGGGTGGAGGTCTAGCACTGATGTAGCAAAGGAGTATGGTTGTGTTGCATGTTGCGACTGGGATGCAGAGCAGCATTTTGCGATTTGTGGCCAATAGTAACATGCAGTTATGTGTAGTCATGTGATACGTGTACTCGTGTTGCTACAAAGTGGCTTGGAGATAATTTCACCTCAACCACTGGGTTTAAGTAATCGGGATAGCTATTCATGAGGTTGTATGCACAAACAACAACTCTTTTGTTGTATGAAAAGTAGCATAAAACATAATGATGCTACTTGTTGGTTTCATTATCATTGAATTATTTTTTTGCATTTTGTAATATTCATTCACATCTACATCATGATCAAATCTATATGTTGTACAAACATGCATGGAGCCATTCACTGCACTCATGTTGGAGATGCATGCAACATGTAAAACATTGTATAGAATGCAAATAATTTTACATCATACAACTACTTCTTTGCCGTATGAACATGCAAGGCTCCATCAAATCATCAGATGATTCCACATTCCTGGATTTACACTTCCTTCAGTCACTTGGAGTCTATTCAGAAGCATTGGCAGGCCTCGCTTACTTTTGCTTTGCATGGGAACGGGCAACACATGTTGGTGATCCACCGCTTGTATTCTGCCAAGAAAATTTTTCTTTCTTCTTCTTCTTCTTCTTCTTCACCTCCCGTCAATGAACATGAACAGACTGTTCACCAGCAGCCTGTTGAGCAGTAACATGTTATTCAGCAGAAGCATCTTCTTCAGCAACTTCAACCGCAGCCCATCCAACACAGGTCTCTTCATCAGTAGCCTGTTCACCGGCAGTCTGTTGAGCAGTAACATGTTCTCCAGCAGTAGCATCTTCTTCTGAAACACCACCCGCAGCCCATCCAACACAGGTCTCTTCATGAGCAGCCTGTTCACCAGCAGCCTCTTCACCAGAAGCCTCTTTACCCTTAGCCTCTTCACGAGCTACCTGTTCATGTGTGGTCTGTTCATCTGTGGTCTGTTCTTTTGGCTTCTGTTCAGCTGCCGCCGGTTCTCCAGTAGGCGATACTCCTGGAACCTCTTCACAAGCAGCCTTTTCACTGGTCACCTCATGGGAAATCACCTTCCTCCCTCTCTCTAGCCACTTCACATGTTGGAGAATTTAAATTATCAGGCTCCTGATGCTTGCAGAGTCTGTTTGCCATGAATCTCAAACCAAGAACCGCAAACATACAAAATAATTGTCAATTGCTGTAAATAAGAACATACAGCAGCTTCTGTACCATATTTGCATTATATGAAACCCACCGCATCTCCAAGTTTGTGCCAAATTGTCGCAGAGAACTTGGGAGCAACAAGAACCTCTTGTGATGCAAGATCAAGGTTCGCTTGAAAGAACACAAAGCTGAAAAGCTGCAAACAACACATGCATCGTCAGTTTGTTAACACTGTCAGAGAATAAAAAGGACAGCTGAGGAAAATACTTACATTTACCTTCTCCTCCTCAGCACACATTTCCAACAATTGATGCGTAGACATATCTGCAAACGACAGTTAAAATGAGAACTACCATTGAGGTTAGGTAGAACAGATTCACAATAGAGAATGGTGCAAATGAATCAGCTTCTCTGCGCACCCTGCACCATGTGAGTTCGGGACCTCTCCAGCACACACTCAAATGTGTTCACCCAGTCTTGCTTCTGGGACATCAACATCTTGCGAAGGTCCTTGCACTCACCCAAAGCCCACTCCATCTCCCAAAGTAATATCTTGTCCTTTGCCATGGGCTCTCCTCACATCAGTGCGGTGCCAACAGATGCAGAGACAGAGATTTTCTGGGGTGTGACATTGGGTCTTGGTCCATGGTCAGCGGTTGAAATAGTGAGACGCATGTTCCCCGTCACTGCTGACGTAGCTGCGGATGGTTCAGACGGTGGGAAATCCCTCATTATCTGTTCAGGATTATCCTTGTAATTCTGTGACAGAAGGTCCTACGGATAGCAGAACAAGAAAAAGTTCATGAATCTTTATCAAGAGCCAAAAAAAGGTACAATTTCAATTACCTCTATGAAATACTAAGGCAGCTGTCTGCTATTCACAAATTCCTCAAGGTCCGACGTCCAAATATCTTCAGCCATTGTCTGAGGGGTTAAAGGCGCCGCAGCCGTACCAGCCATTGTCTGCAGCGCTAAAGGCACTGCACTCTGCATCCATGCATTAGTAGAAGATATTACGCCGAATACAAGTCACTGTCATTGTTCTTCACATTGATTTTTTTTTCTCACCTCTGCATTTGCAGAAGTCTTCTGCATTTCACGTGTTTCTACTTCATGCGCACGATTTCTTTCCCGCGCTTCCTTTCTAGCAGCGTTCTGGACTGCCTGCAAAGCAGCCTTGGACCCAGTTTGATGACGCTTTTTCTTCTTCAGCCTCTTCTCAACATCCCCAGAAAATTTTGTAGAAAACAAAGACAAAGTTATCTTACTGATCATAACAAGAAAGGACAACACCCTGTTTGTTATTTAAAGGACATAGCTCTTACCGGCGGGCACCATCTGACATCTTGCTTCATGACCACCCCGAAAAGACACCCCATATACAACGGCCTATTGTAGACGTCTGTCTTGCCCGTAGTAATGAGGATGTCACAGAGATCTTTGTTTTCCCTCAAAGGGTTCTTCTTTGTCCATGACTGAAAATAGAACATGTTGAAGCTCAGAGTCAATTCTTGGTACTTTGGGATCTTGCATTCAGAACAGCCACAAATGGTCATCTGCGCCCACCATCCTTGCATGAAAAGCCAGAACGACGCTGGATCTTGCACGGCATACTTTTCCAGCTGCAGAAACACTTCGGAATTTGGGGACGAGTTCAGCAGGGACATCATACCTCCTCCAGTGTTCCTCTTGATATGTCCAATACTGAATCGTACATATTTGTTCCTGTTGAGCCATGTCTTTTCACCAGCAGTTGCCTACCTTAGATGTGTGAAAAATCAGTATGAATTGTCTTCAGGAATAATGATTGTTGGATTGTACACCATTGGAAAGTTGAGAACGGCTTACACACCTTCACTTGTTGCTATGAGCTTGAATTCATTCCAGTTAATTGGCCAATTTGACCACATCCAACGCCCTTCCACCTCCTGAGCATCATCCTACTGCGGCTATTCATGCTGTTGCATTGGTTGCTCCGGCTGCGGCACTGGTTGCTGCTGTGGCTGCACTGGTTGCTGCTGTGCCTTTGCTGGTAGCTGCTGCGGCTGTGCTGTTTGATGCTGTGGCTGAGCTGGTTGATGCTGCTGTAGTGAAGGATGCTGCGGGTTCTGACTTCTTTGCTGCTCCTTCTGTGCTTGGTGCTGCTAATGTGGTGCTTCTTGCTGCTGTTGAGCATGGACCTCATGCTGCTGCTGCTGCATTGCTTGATGCGAGAACTGCTGCTGCTGACCGCATTCAAAGCAATGGAGGAGAAATCTCCTAGTTTTCCGATACATTTGGATTCTTGGAAGGATATAAAATACAAGCAGGACTAATGCATCAGTGAAGGTTATGATTGTCCCGCACAATGTTTCACCAGATTGTTCAATTTCCAATACACTTGTTGATACACAGTTTCACGGGTGAGTCAATTGGTCATATATGTTGCCATAGCACCTGTTCTTTCTGCTCATACTGCTGTTGCCGCAGCTGTTGCTTTTGTAACTTGGGCAGTTGCTGCTATCCTTGGCCGCCTGGCTGTTCTTGCTGCGCTTACTGCTGGGACAACGGGATATACACAAATGCAAGGTCAGCCAGCTGCTGCTCATACTGCTGCTGTTGCTGCTGCGCAAACCGCTCTTGCTTCTGAGCAACATGACGTTGCTATTCTGCAAACTGCTGTTGTGCAAACTGCTGCTGGTGCTCCTGTACCAACTGTTGCTGCAACTGTTCCTCATGCAGTGCGCAGGCGGGAACGAACTAGGCAACGCATCGGTAGTGTCGCTCACCTCCATGGCAGGGCTATGTACATACAGTAGGTCTTTTATGTGCACACCAGAGGCTTGCCGGCAACAACAGAAGAGAGTGCTTCAATTGTTACTAGAGAAGGAGGACTTGTACGCAGAATACCGTGGCTACACTGACTCACCTCAAAAGGCCAGAGTTTGGAGCAACAGCCAAACCAAACCACACTGTGGTCCACTTATCAAAAATTACAGAAGTGAGAACATATGGAAAGGATTGGAGGAAAGTACGATGTTGACGTGTGGGCACAATCTTACCTCGTGTTCAGAAATCATCATTTTTGTAACCAACAAGATCAGCCTACAAAGATGGTTTTCATCATTCTCACGGTTTCGTACATCACTTGAGCAAGACACTGCATATGTAATTGACCTAAAGAGGGGCCTTGTCATGTTATTCACATCATCTGTAGAAATTTTTACGTGACTCACTTTGCGTTCTCTCATTGGTCAAAAATTCTGGCTGGAGCACTGTCATTGGTCACTCCTAGTGGTGGTAACAGTTTAAGTACGGGATGAGAGACTCTCTATGTCCACGTACCAATTCATACTTCCACCTCATACAAACAGCGTAACTATGGAATACGTTGTGTTCACTACACCACACACGCACATGCACAATCCATCCTCGGGTTGTCGAAATCGGATAAATTCTTCAAAGTGCACTCAACGTATGTTTGTTCTATACGGAAATCATTCATTCACAAACTCAGAAGGTTTCAGACTTCCAAATGGCTGGTATTGGCTGCGGAATTTTACATTATCATTTCTTTGCAAAACATAACTGCTCATGCACTCTACTGTTTGTTGACATGGCAGGCAAACACGTATGTGGACATGATTCGCAGAAGCATGCATGTCAAACATGCATGTACATGAATCAGCTCCAATGCAATGGTTTGCTATAGATTTAAAATTAAAGTCTCAGTTCACATCAAACAATGAAAAATCCACATTTGAACATGACTTAAGTGGCGTCACATGCATCCCAGGAAGCAAAGCCATCTGTATGGAAGTTGGGAGATGAACCGAAACACGAGCATTGATCATCCTTGAAATGAGCGTAGAAAGACGCCTGACAAGGCAGAAAAACTGCTTTTTTCCGGCCGTGATGTTGGATCTAGTGGGTTTGGAGACACCCTCGAGGATGTCTAGCTCTCACTGAAGCACGCTACCAGTATTTGGGCAGCCAATGGACACCTTTGGTGAAGAGTGTGGAGCACAAGGATCACGGATGTGAGTGGGTAGAACACGTCGCATTCAGTAGAACTCAATCGAAACACGTTTTTGTTACTTATCATAGTGAGATTACATCAGATACTTATAGCCTGTGATCTAAGCTTTTCAACACATCCAAGCATGCCAAAAACGGAGCAGTAGAGCCCCTGCTATGGCCGTCGAAGTAACCCTTGGTGGAGCCGCCCACCTTGCCGTGCACCCTAGGGAACGGGAGGCGCTTCGACAATGACCCATCGAAGCGCCTTTCCTCACCCAAAAGTCAAGGAGAAAGTCAAGGAGATCCTTATGGTTCCCTCATTCATGCCCCTGGTGCATTTGGAGCTTATTAGGAATGAACTCGGATCACTGGCGGTGCATCATCCCGCCACCCATGGCGGGTACCGAATTCCACCGGCCCAACACCCAATTTTTGGGCCAGGCTAACTTTCTGAATACTCACTCAAATTGAGAGATTCAAAGCTCGATCCTGCATGGAAAAATCCAAGGAATCCAAATTTAAAGTCAAAATATATGTTGTACCACTTCTCAGTGGTCGAACCAGGGAGTACGATCAACGACACTCATGGCAAGGGGAACACCATGTCAACAGGTGATTACCGGATACATCTTCACTCGCCTGTTATCAACAAATTGGATCAAATTTCCGTTCATGGGTTCACGATCAGTCTTCGTCTGAACTATTGGTTCACCTTGTTTAGGGATGAATTGGCATTTCTACATGACTTTTTATGCGGTTCATATGTACCATAATGCGAGCACAATTGTTGACTGAAGTTGGAGAAGAATGTGAACTTTGACTGGATATCCGCCTGTTCCATAACATGCTCAGACGCCAGACATCGTAGGAATTATGCACCAGAGTCATCTAACCCATGTAAAAGTTGCGGTGCTTGTTGCTTGCATTCCATTCAGGAGAGCATTGTTGTAACATACCTTTGGTAACAAACGCGATGACAGTCTCCGTTGTGGTAGCGATAAAGTGGTTTCCAGCGTTGAGTATGTCAAATGGTTGGTCAGTTAGCTAACAACTCAATTTGGTCTCCATATGTTTCTGATCATTCGTCCCCTGAACAATCGGTTCACCTTGGTTAAGAAAGGAATTAGCAAATTGACATGACTGAGCAGTACATGAGTACCGCCACCGAACATCTGCCTTGTACAAAATGACATAAGACGCAAACAATTCATTTTTGTGTTTCTTACCAAAATCATATCCACGGCATCACAGTCACACTGGCTGGTGCTTGCATGCAAATTATGCAAGCAATGAGTCATCATATCAACTTGGTAACATAGGCGATGACATTCTTTGCTTGTGTAGCAACGAAGAGGTATACAGAGATCCTTACGTAGAAAGTGTCCAAGTTACACATTGTTGTTCCCACCTCAGTTGACTTTGACAGTAATGACTTGCCGGTCTTTGAAAACTAATTGGATCAGCTTGCGGTCAGTAGGTTTACAATTTTTTGGAGCCTGAACTCTTGGTTCACATTGAAAACCGAGGAAATGGCATATTGACATCACCTACGTGGCAGTACATGCAAGCACTGAAGTTGAAAACAGTCGGGGAGTAATCTTTACTTTGACTGCGTATCCGACAGGTACATGAAATGATAGAAAACAAGACATCCTTTGCGTTATTGACCAACGCATTTCACTTGGAGTCACATCTGCTCGAGTTGGTGCTTGCATTCCATTCCGGAGGGCAATGTGACGTGATCCATTTGGTATCATACGCGAGGACAATGTTTTTTTTCATGTGTTGACAGCGTTCATTCAGCACCATATGTAACATGCTCATGTTTCTTTACCAAAGCTGATGCTCCAAACCACGTTCACCTTTGACTTTCACTTTGTAATTGATGAAACTACGGCTTTGTTTAGCGTATTTAACAAGGGCATGTTAAACATAATCAAATTCATGTTTATCTTGATTCTATTAATTACAAAACCAATGATGCATGTTTTGCTGTTGATAGAAGATGCTAGGCATACATGACAGAAACCTTGTCCACGTTTTGTTTCTTGCAAGGACATTAAAACAGTGTGTTTACTCTATGTCATACATCTCTGATTTTTGTTTGCTTTGTAACACTAAACTGGATTCTCATAATTCTCATGACATTGAAAACGATGAGACTACTGAACTTACGTATGCGCTTCTTCATGTACCTGGATGGATTTAACATTGTAATGTTATTATTCACAGAGGCACATGGTGTACGGAATTTGATCTTTCATAGACATCATAAGTCATGGTTTGCGACTGAAACAAGCCATTACCAGGGAGCAGTGTCATAACATATATTTGGTAACAAACGTGATGAATTCATTTTTTTCTGAGCAATAATGTGCTTTCCCACGTTCAGTATGTTGATTGGTTGGTCAATTGGCTAAGATTTCAATCTGTTCTCTACAGGTTTGCGATGATCTGTCTCCCAAACTACCGGCTCACCTTGGTTAGAAAAGGAATTGGCATAGTGAAATGACTCACGTGACAGTACAGGCGTACCAGAATGCGAGCATGGCTGTTGACGGAAGTTGGAGAAAATTCTCAACTTTTACCAAAAATCCGCTTTGTAAGAAAAAATTGAGACGCAATGCAATTTTTGCGTTTTTTTCTGGACTCATAACCACTTGGCTTCACAGTCACGCTTGCTGCTGCTTGCATGAAAATTATGTGAGCAATGAGTTATGATATCAACTTGGTAACATACACGATGAAAATCTTTGTTTTTGTAGCAATGAAGGTTTACGGCGTTCCTTACATAGGAAGTGTCCAGGTTATACATAGTTGTCCCCACATCAGTTAAGTTTTACACTAACAAATTGCCGGTCTTTGACAACTAATTGGATCAATTTGTGGTGCATACGTTCGCGATCATTTGTTGCCTGAACTCTTGGTTCACCTTGGTCATGGAGGAACTAGCATATCAACATCACCTAATTGGCAGTACATGCGATCACTGAAGTTGACGGAAGTTGGGGAGGAATCATAACTTTGACTGTACATCTGTCAGGTACACAGCGTGATAGCAAACAAGAAATATTTTGTGTTGATTACCGTACGCATTTCACTTGGCGCAACATCTGCTTGGGTTGGTGCTTGCATTTCATTCTGGAGGGCAATGTGACGTCATCCATTTGGTATCGTATGTGAGGACAAGGTTTGTTTTTGCGTGTTTACAGCATTCATTTCAACACCGTGTCAATGTTACATGCTCATGTTATGCTACCAATGCTGCTGCTCCCAACCAAATTCAACTTTAATAGTTCCTCTGTCACAAACAGAACGTCATCTGTACTTGGTGTATTTAACGAGGATATGGTAAGCGTAATAAATGTTCTCTTTATCCTGACACTTCCCATTACAAAATCAGTGACAAATCCAGAGAACATGCTAACCTGCATGACAGAAACCGCATCCACATGTTTTTAGTTACAAAGACAATGTAACCGTATGAATACAATTTGTCATTCATCTTCTTTTTTTTTGCTTTGTCTTACTGAACGGGGTCGTCATAATTCTGATGACATTGACATGGCATTGGCAAGCACATGCTTGCAAACAAGAACGATAACACAACTGAACCTAGGTATGCACTTCGTTATGTACCTGGATGGATTTAAGACTGACATGGAATCATTAGCACAGGCATGTGAAGTACAAAGTTTGATCTTCCATCGACATCATAACTCATGATTCGCGTCTGAAAAAGGCCATTGCCGTTCTCCCATCCTCTTATCAAAACCAGCACATTCCCAGCCTTAACAAGTTACAGGACATCGAGTACTACCATGTCTTTGATGGTAGCAGACTGCCCATCTTGTTTAATATGACCAACAAATGTACGCTGTTTGCAACTGAGACCATCGTTTTGCTTCGCAATTGGACGTCATCACCTGGTACAATCCTTCATTTTGTGAATTTTTAGAAGAACGGAAACAATTCTCGATGGTGGTCGAAATTCTTATGGGATCTATCTTCTGAATGTTTTGGCGAATTTTCAGTCGGCCGCAACCATCTGCATGAACATTGTGCAGTTTGTAAGAGAAAAATGGTCATGCGTAAACAAGCTGTCAAATCTCTATCATGCAGCATGTAATCCATTGCAGACAAACCACACAGCTTTGGCACAGTTGTGTCCTTGTCATAAAGCTGTATTTGCGACCCGTCAACACCAACAGGCACGTGTGTGCACAGATGTTGCGTTTATGTTCCAAGCTCATGTCTCAGGAAAATGGTGTGCGCGTGAGAGATTGTTCTACTGTTCACAATTGTGAAGCATTCAACCACTGGCTCCTTGCGCGGAGCGCGAGGAGCCAATGGTTGAGGTTCATGATTGGAACCACAACTTCACCATCCTTACATATCAAAGCTGCAGTTTGCCTTATAGTTTTGTGCAGGAAATACCCCGATCGTATTTGAGGCTAAAAAAACTCAGAAAAGTGAGTTAACCTGGAAGTCTACGTAGTTTTTTATGAATCTGCCACGTGGAGATTCTGAAAACAAGGAATGGAAAAATGCATTTTGGTAGACCAAAGAGGGAAAAAAAAACCTTTGTTTCTGATGAAAAAACAGAGAAAGGCATTTCTGTTTACGGAAAACTCCTTTTTTCAATGGTAAAAAGAAATTCCTTTTTCATTGCATAGAAAGATGAAATCCTGTTCATTCAACAAAACACGTCCATTTTCTTTGAGAAAAATGACTTTTTGTCCTGTTTGGTGTCACCAAACACAACGTTTTTTTAGCAGCCACTTGCCTTTGACTGTCACGTGGGTGTTGACGTGCTTCCTGGTCATGCAGCCTCATCTTGTCTCAAGCATGACAGTTTGCCAGCCGAGATCGTTGTACTGTTCACAATCTTGAAGCATTCAACTGATGGCCCCTGGGGCCACGAGCCAATGGTTGAGGTTCATGATTAGAGCCACAACCTAAACTTGTAATCACACCGGTGGATTATTTTACACTTTGGTGCAGAAAACATTTGGGTCAGTAACTTTGTTAGTGAAAAGTTTTGAATTATATAATCTTAGGTGATTAGACACCCAAATTAACATTGATCTTCCTGTCACAAATGTATTTGCGGTAACCAGTCCTTGTCTCCGTGGGGTCATTCCTCATTTTGTTCCCGACGGAATACAAATCTCAGTTTTAGTCTCTGAATTATGAATTCGATGGTCTCAAATCCAAAACGCTGCAGGGAAGAACTATAGCTGCAAAGATACTCAAATAAAATTTTACGTGAAGAAAGAGCTCTATGTAGGTCTAGCTCATGAAACATTGTATGGCGTAAAAATTAAACTTTAATACATTAATCAATGTGGTAATTTATGGACAACATCATCGACGACAAAACATGCTATTTTAAAATCTATTTATGGATCTAGGGGCAGTTTCCATGATTCTGTAGTTTTGAAGAAAATTGAAAATGAATTCAATACAAATAAACATTTTGAACAAAAAGATTTTGAATTTCATTTCTATGCATAACTATTAGGGTCATAATCATGAAATGACGTCACTGGAACATTTGTTCTAATGACGTAATGCAATAGAAAACTATATCATGATAAATTAATGGGGAAGATCATATATTGTAACATAAAAAGTGAAATTTCTATTCAAATGATCTATCCAACAAGGATAAACTAAAAAAAATCATATTGATAAAAACGTTGAAGGTGGAAACTATCCAAAAATTGCACTAAGTTTTAGAATCTGTGCTAACGCATAGAAAATTTAGTACTTTGGTTATGAATTTTGCATCAATGATGGAATTTTCATCTGTGAGCAAGGTATGTAAGTACTTAAATCCTTTCTAAAAGAGTTTTACCATGTACCAAAACTTTAATGATGATTCTTGAATAATTGAAATATCATATGAAATGCAGTTTAGCTTCATTTTCATGTTGCTTAAAACATTGTGGAAAGCTCTCCTGAAAAAATGAGGATTTTGAGAGATCACATTGTAAGACTATTTTGAAGGGAGTTAAAAGTCTTTAAGATGATTAATTTACCTTAGTCCAAATCGTATACACATAATGATGTTTTTCCTTCATGAATTCATAAATTTTCCATTCTTAAAAAAGGGTTAAAGGCAATGCCTTCATTGAAGTTAACATAATAATATCTTCATGTTAGATAGAACATTGGAATGAAAGAAAAAATTGAGTTTAATCGTGTAAATGCATGAGTTAATCTTCATTTTCTACGAGGAATGTTTTCATTAGCTAGGCCTAGATTGAGCTTTTTTTTTCCTTTGTAGGACAATTCTAGAGTTTGATTTAGACCTATAATTATTCAACAGAACTTTCCTTGACTTGGAAAGACGTACTCAATAAGGTTGAGCCTAGAACAAACATTTCAAAATGAACAGTGAAAAAACAAGGAACGACTCTGTGGAGATCAGATATTTTTCGTACAAATAACTTCTGTGATGGCACCAGTTTCTCAAATAATTTGTAATTCAAATTAGCTAAGAAAATAAAATTTAAAACTCGTTTCAACCAAAGTTATTAACCCAACATAATTTTATTGTGGTGATGGTTAAAAAACTCACAAAATTAGATTGACGTAGAAGTCTACTAAGGCTTATGTGAAGCCACTACGTGGAGATTTTTCTAAACTAATAAATAGGAAAATGTGTTTCCATTGACCGGAACATCATGAAATGCCTGTTTTGTATGATGAAACAGAGAAATGTATTTCTGACTACGGAAAAATCCTTTTTTTACTGTAAAGCAATTTTTATTCCATCAGGTAGAGCAAGAAAATCATATTTGGTTGACTGGAAACGCTTCTTTTTGTTCACAAAAAAGGAATCTTTTATTGCATCCAGCACAAAAGTCATGTTTCATACCACCAAATAGAACTTTTTCTATGCACCCACTTGACTTTGACCATCACAGGGGTGTTGAAGTGCTTCCTAGTTATGTAGCTTCATCCTGTCTTGGCAGCCTTTAAACACTGAGGGGAATTTTCACAAAGGGTTTGAATTTGGAAGCGATTTGATTCAGATTCCAATAGGGTGTTCCCTACACGGTAGTCACAAGCCAGTTGTTACGGAATCAAGCAGGAGGTGATTCCAGGTGATGGGGCACAAGTTAACCCTGACGTATGCCTTGGCAGGGGGTTTGGACACCAAACACAAAAAAGTGCTGTGTATCTAGAGTGACTTCTGCATCCAAGTAAGGAGATTATAAGATTTTGGTTGCAACTTATGACTCTTCTGGATACTTTTGGAGGGGGGGGGGGGNNNNCCCCCCCCCCCCCCCCCCCCATATCCTCACTAATTTCCCACACTAATCAACCCCCAGCCATGGATTTCTTGTCTGAAACTGAGTCCCTATATGCCCTGTCTGCTTAAATCAACAGCCCTACTAAGTCTCCCTCAATTCCCACCTTGTCCAAATCCTCCTCTGAAGGTCCCGCCAAGGAAAAACTGCATGTACGGGGAGGTTTTCTGTGGTTTACCTTGAGTGCATAACATGTTGTCTCATCTGTGGAAAATACATGCTAGAAGAACCCCGTGACATCAACATCGGTTTTAATGGGTGTCCTTGTCTTGGGAGCACTGACGGAGAAGCATGTCGGAGGCGTGGCGTGCATGTTCCTTCCCGGATTCCTGCATTTTGCATGGGTTGTCTAATTATTGCTGATAAAATGGCTCACATGGAGCCTAGCGCCATGGCCCAACCAGCCACCAGGGATGGTCACATAGCACCAGCACCAGCACCGTGACCAGCACCGTCACCAATAGAACTAGCACCAGCACCGTCACCAATAGCACTAGCACCAGCACCGTCACCAATAGCACTGGCACCAGCACCGTTACCAATAGCACTAGCACCAGCACCGTCACCAATAGCACTAGCACCAGGACCATCACCAAAATCACTAGCACCAGCACCTTCACCGATAGCACTAGCACAAGCACCGTCACCAATAGCACTAGAACCAGCACCGTCAGCAATAGCACCAGCACCGTCAGAAACTACCATACCTGATGGTTTAGCAAAGGGATGGTCGACCGGGACACAGACTATACCCTTATCAACTTGTGCCTTGAGTTTACAGACATGTTCCGCTCTACTCATGTCTGGATGTTCCACATGCATGACGATTCCGCAAAGAAGATAACCATGAAGTGCTCCCTCGGAAGGCACTGAGTGCTATGTGGGTCAAGAGCAGACAGAAAAACGTGAGGAAGGACTGGTGCCACGCTTGAGATCTGCTTGGAAAGAATGGCATGTAGCCATGTATGACCAATGGCCTCACTCATGAAACTGTGTGTCAACAAATGAGTTGAGAAGTGAACAAACTACTGAACATGGATGGTTAAAAATAAACTACTAATTATCACATAGAGCCCATTATAGTTTTCCTTATGTACAAGGAATGTACATCTGGGCTTTGGTGACATGTATTCAGGTAGATGTTTTATGAAGAATATGCATGAAAGAATACACTGATTAAAAGCGACAACAGAAGCTCAGAAGGAGGCCTTCACAAAGAAGAACACTGAGGCACTGATGCTGTTGGTTTCTGGCACGGTCGAGTTGTAGTGGGGCTACTTCTAGGGCTGCAAGCTGGCAGCCGAAGCTTGGCAAAAACTCTAGGCCATCCATCAATCCAAGTCACCGGCAAACAGAACCTTCACAATGAAGCGACTCTTGACAGTGAGAATCAAGGAGGGAGATGATGTCATCTCCGCCATGCAGCAGATTGAGTTGCTTCCCTCACAATACAATGACGTGGGGTGGAAGATCGACATGTAGCTGTAAGAGATGGCCCTCCTCATGGCCCTTCCTGATATTTGGAGCCCTCTCATTACTGTCTTGGGAGGATGGGTAGAGGACAAACTCACCTATGGCCTTGTCACAGAGTACATCCTCAACGAGGTGCAACGACACAGCTGCAAGGATTCCGTGTCTTCCTCGGCGGCCCTCGTCACCAAAATGCGTGGTGGCGGAAGCGGGGCCAAGGGAGGTGGCGGACATGGCGTTGTCAAGAAGGGTGCCAATAAGGGTGCGTGCTGTAACTACGGCAACAAGGGCCACTGGGCCCGTGAGTGCACCAAAGAGGCAAAGACCGGCGGCAAGGATGCCAAAAGCAAGAAGACGCTCCTCAACGACACTCACACCCGTTACATCAAGAAGGCCAACCAGCGATGCCTTGACTCTAGAGCGAAGGAGCATACCCAGGTTGAGCAACTATACCAAGTCCTGCAAATCCATGGTGGTCGCGAACGACAAGGTCAAGCCAGCGGCTGGCCAAGGAGACGTGGACATGGAGGTGGTGGTTGGTGGGAAGCGGGTACAGTGCGTCATTACAGACGTGCAACACGTACCCGGCTTAGCTGACATTCTAAGTGTGATTCGCCTCACTGACAAGGGGTATAAGGTGCACTTAAGAAGAAGAAGAGGGGCAGTCGTGCAAAAAGACAGTGGCGTCGAGCCTGTGCTGGAGGCTAAGTGCGAGGGAGGCTTCTACATTGTGGACAAAAAGGTGATCCCCACAGCGGCAGATTCAACAGACTTACAGAAACATATCCTCAACCTAGCCAAAGGAGGGACGGTTGATCCGGAGCTTTGGCACTGACAACTGGGGCATTCCTCATCCGTAGTTCTGAAGGAGATGGCAAAGCAAGAGCTGGTACACGGCCTAATCATCGACGGTGCAGACAAGGCAAAAGATGTAGCGAACCACAAAAATTGCGAGCCTTGCATTTTGGGCAAGGAACGACACAAACCATTCAACGAGAACGTGAATCGCGCCTCAGACTTGCTGAAAGTCGTGCACAGCAACGTGTGCGGACCATTCAAGATGGCATCAAAGAGCGGCGCGCGTTACTTTGTCACCTCCATAGATGACTACAGCGGAAAACTCTACGTGTTCTTCACGAATCAGAAAGGCAAGGTCTTGGACCGGCTGAAGAAGTATGTCACCGCAGTGGAGAGGGAGACAGACCGGAAGATCACAGCAATACGTAGTGACAACGGCGGAGAGTACGTGGGCTGTAGCAGGTGGATGAAGCAGTAGGTATAAAATGGGAACAAACTACGCCGTATTTGCCTTTGTCAAATGGTGTGGCAGAGCAGGCAAACCAGACGCTACTGAACATGGTACGGACCATGTTAGTGGATGCGGAATTGCCTCAAAGCTTCGTGGCAGAAGCTGTGTGTAAAGCGAGCTACACCAACAACCTCTCCTATAGTAGTGCTAAAGGGAAAAGCAATTGGAAGACACCACAGGGGGTTTGGAGCAGGTGCAAGCCAAGTGTGGCACACCTAAAAGTGTTCAAAGCAAGGCGCATGAAATGGTGCAGGCTGCACAAAGGCGTGATAGCAAGCTGAACCCGTGTGCAAAGTGATGCTTCTTCCTTGACTATGAGAGCGCGCATAAAGCATACAGGCTCTGTGACATGCACAAGGAGGACGTAATCAACAGTCAAGACGTCTAGTTCAACAAGAAGCAAAGCTATATCAGCGGCAACGACATGGGCGTGGTGGACTCTCCAAAGATGAGGCAGTGATTCTAGCTCCTTGACTACAAGAAGGAGCCAGCGGACGCCAAATGTGAAGATGCGGCATCAGAGCGCAAAGGTGCACCAGCAGTGGCAGCCGATGCACAGGACTCCGATGACAATCAAGCTAATGAGGAGATCAGCAGGAAGGATCCCGCAGATGAGGCACTGAGGGTTCCAAGGAGCACACTCCCAGTAGAGTGTGCTTTGGGCGTCTGTCAAAAATCCACTGTACGTGCCGGTAGTTCAGGCAATGTTTCACCGGAGTGAAAGAGATCCTTGGGGAGCCATCCGGTCAATGATTCACCGCAGCATGCTGAGTCACAGGGATTGCAGCAGAGCACCGATGCGCCACCAAAATGTCCGTGCCACAACGGGAGGCAGCGAAAAGTGGGAAAGCGCTTCAACACAAGCACCAGTCAATGGATCGGCATGACGTGGTGCATGAGGGATGCATCAACAGAGCCCACTACCATGCAAAAGGCTCTTGCACAGCCCAAAGAAGATTACTGGGATCCAACCATTAAGTCAGAGCTGGCATCCATCATAGAAAATGATACGTGGGAGCTGATTGGCAGGCCAAAAGATGCCAAAGTCATCAGCTCAAAGTGGGTACCTAAGACCAAGTTCACAAAGGAAGGCGTGGATGAAGAATACAAGGCGAGGCTGGTGGTGAAGGGATATGCACACCGTAAGGGCGAGCGCTACAGTGAGACATTTTCTCCTATTGCCATGTTCACAAGAATCCGGACGATCCTTGCGGTAGCGGCCGCGAAGGACATGGAGCTCCACTAAATGCATGTAGAGACAGCCTTCCTCAATGGAATCATAGACAAGGCAATCTACATGGAGTTGCCAGAGGGGCCGGAGCCACCGGATGGCAAGGTGTGCAAGCTACAAAAGTCCTTGTACGTGCTAAAACAATTGCCTAGATGTTGGTACCAACAGATGGACAACTTCATGGCACAACGCGGCTTCAAGCGTTGTGAGTCTGATCACAGAGTTTACATGCGGCACAAAGAAAAGCCCCACCAGATCATCGCACTCTATGTGGACGTCTGGATTTTGTGCTTGATGGATCTGCCAAGCCTACAGTGGCTGAAAGAGCAGTTGAGTACTAGATTAAAGATGTCGGACATAGAGGAGCTGGAGTACTACAGCGGGTTGAGCATTACGCAAAACCGGAGGCGCGCACGCTTGAGCTGGGACAAGGCCAAATACATGGCCAAGGTGCTGAAGGGGTACGGCATGGAGGACTGCAAACCACTTGGCAGTCCGGTCTCGACGACTTGTGAACTGAGTGCGGCAATGGGGCAACAAACAAAAGGAGAGCAAGAGGATATGGCAGGGTGCCCTATCAACCGGCGGTAGGAAGCCTCACGTACGCCATGGTGGCAACTCGACCGGACCTCGCCTACGCGGTGGGCCAAGTGAGCAGATACGTGGTCGGTCCAGGGCCACTACATTGACAGGCGGTCAAGCGCATCCTCCGTCACCTGCAGGCGACGCGGCACGCGTGCCTGAGGTTCAACGGGAAGGGGCGGGGAGACCCTTTGCATCTGGTCTGCTATACGGATGCAGACTATGCTGGCGATGTGGATAAGCGCAAATCCACATCCAGCTACGTGTTCTTCCGCGTTGGTGCAGCGGTCTCATGATGCACCAGGAAGGAGGACTGCATCACCACCTCCACAGTGGAAGCAGAGTACATTGCACTGACCGAGGTGGTCAAAGAGGCGGTGTGGCTTGATATGTTGTTGGGGGAGCTGGGCGTGCTGCAGCAGGAGCCTACGGTGGTGCAAGAGGACAGCACCGGCTCCATTTTGTTGACCAACAACCCGACGCAATACGGGAGGACACAGCACATCGACGTGCATTATCACTATGCACGGGACATGGTTGAAAGGGGCAGGTGGTGCTGCAGCATTGCAAAACGCACAACATGCTTGCGGATTGCTTGACCTTAAGTGCAACCCATTGACCGGCACGCAATGAGCGTGGCCGAGCTTGCGATGACCAGCTATGATGGGCTGGAGGGCACAGCCAAATATGAGTGAGAGAAAGCAGGATCAGCGGGCAGGGGAGGTGCAAGGTGGAGAATGTTGAAGATTTGCCCCTCTGCATTGCGAGTGCGGCGCTGGGAGGCACCGACGAGTCGCCCGTGACAGGAAATTCCTCGCCATTGGAACTGGCGACTCTAGGATTGCTTGGATGCTAAAATGGAGGATTGCCCCTGAAATTTGATAAGGTGGTAAATCCGATGGAAGTTGTTTCATCGTAATCGGACAAGTAACGAGGGAGATATGGGCTTCCAAAGTTGGAATGTGCGCGGCGGCTCTGGGAACTGGCCACGGTTCGAATGCCGTTGAATAATTGACCGGAACAAGTAACGAAAGTCCATCTGGGGATTTTGCTCCGGAAGGACTGCCAAAGCGTCCGGTGGATGATTTGCAGAATTTCAGTTGTGCAGTTTTGTTACTGAGGGACTGCCAAAATCCTGGCTCAGAGTCTGAAACTCTGCAGTACAGTTTGTTACTTGGGGACTTCGTCAAAATTCTGACTCCAGGTTCGCGAACAGGTTTTGAACCACATGGATCCCCATCACCAAACAAGATGATTAACTCATCGAAAAATATCTCAAAAGTGTGAGAGCTACCGCCACTTGACGTAGGGACAACTTTGCCTCCGAACTGGCATTTCGATGTGTCCTTGATGTGTGAATGCGCCTTGGCAACATGGTGCACGCCGCCGACAGAGTGGCTGGTTTTGGGGTGCTCCGCTTTGACTGACATAGCAGGAGCTAAAATGATCCAAATCACGTACTGTTTGGTGTGTTGGAGAGCTCATGACTAGCCCTACAAATGTTCAGATCATGTCCATGTTAAAAAACTAATGGAAAACTGTGTTTTTCCCTTCACAAACGTGACTGTCCCACATGTGTCTTCCACTCCCTGAAACATAGTGTGATGCAATCAGAAAGCTCACACTTAGACTCAGAACCACCCGCACAAAAGAAGCCATGAGCACAGAAGACTAGTCGGGCCACGTTGGAACTGTACCCCCAGTTTTTGACTCTTGGCCTCTCGCAAAATTGGGGTAGTCCCATAGTTCTCTACAATGTTGCAGCGCCAGGAAGTTCTGGAAATGTTTTATCCCATACCTTCTCTACTTCCTCTTATTCCTCTTTTGTATCTTGATTTTTGCATCCCAGTGTTATGGGGTGTCTCCTGTGATATCTGAGGATTATCTGCAGGTAATGGTGAATGATCCACCAATGGATTCCGTCGGCACCAAGAGGCAAGAGCACATTCCCATGGCACAAAGCCCAAAGGGTGGTGGTGTTCTGGAGCAGATTTTTGGAAGATAGGGGGAGAGGAAGAGTAGTGTCTCCGTGCAGCAGAAGAGTGGCGGATGTAAGTCACAGAAAGCTAGCAAATTGGGAGAGCAGAAGAGTGGCAGGTAGTTGGAGCAGAAAAGTGGGTCTGCAGGACAGCAAAAGAGTACTAAACCAGTGGAGCAGAAGAGTAGCAGAGCGGAGCAAGAAAGGGATGGCAAGGAAGAGCAGAAGACTAGTGTCTGCGCGCAGCAGAGAAGTAGGAATTCGTTGGAGCAGAAGAGTGGCGGAGCAGGGCAGCAGAGGAGTAACAAACCCGGAGAGGAGAAGAGTGGCAGAGGGGAGCAGCAAAGGAGTGGTAAAGTAGAGCAGAGCAGCATTTTGGTGCAGCAGATGAGTGGCAGAGTTTTGCAGCAAAGGCGTGGCAAGCCGGTGGAGTAGAAGAGTGGCGGAGCAGAGCTGCAAAGGAATGGCAAGACGGCGGAGCAGAAGAGTGGAGGAAACGATTAGCAAAGGAGTTGGAATCTGGGGGAGCAGGAGAGTGGAGGAACAGAGAAGCAAAGGATTAGCAAGCTGGCGGAGCAGAAGAGTGGAGTCGCAGAGCAGCGAAGGAGTGGCAAACCAGCAGAGCAGAAGAGTGGCGGAGTGGAGCAGCATAGGATTAGTAATCCAGTGGAGCAGACGACTGGTGGGGCGGAGCAGCAAAGGAATAGAAAATCAGAGAAGAAAGTTCTAGTGGGGACCATGAGAGTCGTAGAGGAGAAGGAGAGAGCAGCAGGGGCAGGGGCAAAAAGGTATGGAGACTGGTAGAACAGAAGCGTGCCACATTTGAGAACCAGAAGGTAGGACAGGTATCAAAGAAGAGGAAAGTGGTTGGTGTCGTCCCCAAGAAAAATATGGCCAGGACGGAAGAGAAGAAAAATGCACAGCATGGAGCTGATTCGGTCAACAGTGGTGAGAGTGAAGGTGAGCGCAACGTGAAGTCAAATCAGAAATGGCTAAAGAAGTGCATTTCCATGAGTGCAGACAGCCTGGTGTGAGGTAGGGATTACATGAGAGTTCAACCACCAGCCCAGATTGCCTAATCCATGCGTTTGAATCTTCAGCAAGAGCATAGGGATATGCTGCAGGGGTCAAAGAATAATGTACTCTCAAAGTGTATGGAACTTTTTCCCTAATGAAAAAGTACTTATGCCATGAATTTTGCACTATGTTGCAATGTGGAAAATCGAATGGATCTGTCTCTATTGTTCTTGGAGTTATATCCATGTATTCATCTGCACATCAGCTTCATCACCACTTGGTGTGGACTATGCATTTTCCCAGACAAGAAATACAAGGGTGTGGATCAAAGTATTATGAACCACAGTAACATTGTGTATATGTATCCAATTGTTTGGAATTTATCTCAATGATTACATGGTAGTTATGTACACAAGTGTATCATATTATCTTCGACTGCTTCCAANGTCTCTATTGTTCTTGGAGTTATATCCATGTATTCATCTGCACATCAGCTTCATCACCACTTGGTGTGGACTATGCATTTTCCCAGACAAGAAATACAAGGGTGTGGATCAAAGTATTATGAACCACAGTAACATTGTGTATATGTATCCAATTGTTTGGAATTTATCTCAATGATTACATGGTAGTTATGTACACAAGTGTATCATATTATCTTCGACTGCTTCCAATCCACAGTATTTAGTTTCCAATGGAACAGGCAAGGCCGGTGTATGAGTAGTTGAATTAGCACCTTTGTTTCCGGATACAATGCTCACTTTTAGTTACAAGAAAGTAATTGTGTTAAACTTTGTGGGGACATATTTCTTGAAATCCTAGGTTTTCGTATTTTTTCTATATCATGAGGGTGTAATTAACCACAGCAACTTTGTGTTGATGCAAGTAACTCCTTGGAGCCGAATCTCAATGATTACATGTTTATTATGTGCACAAGTTTGTTTTAGGAAGTGTATCATCATGTCTTCTACTTTCAATCCAAGTATTTGGTGCTCAATGCAACAGCCAAGGCCGGTACATGAGAAATGGATCAACACCTATGTCTCCTCTTACAATTATCACTTAAAGTCATGGCTCGATTGCAGTTACAAGACAGTACTTGTGTCCACTTTTGTGAGGTGACACATTCCTTGAACTCGTAGATTTTAGGCATATCTCTTTGGCAACATGTCACTCACAACATGACAAACATAGAAACATGCAAGAAACATGGACCTGACCTTTTACCCATGTTTCCTACTACATAAAACAATTGAAGTAAACTTGACAACGACATTAATGTTTTTAGATGATAAACGTTTTTAAGAAATTTGGAGCAGAACATATTGAAAAATCTTGGGGACACACGTTCAGATAAGTAGACAGGTTTACACAAAATTTGTCGGGTGAAACACATTGACACTTGATGGATGTCTTAGGCTCAACCTAGGTCTCATCCACATCTTCTGCTTCCACTGGTGCCTTGCCATCTTCCGGGTCCTCATCCACACTGAAGGTATCAACATGACATAAAACATCCTCATCAGTGAAAAAAACTGTAAACTTTTTGTCCAATCTTGTGGTAGTTCCACTACGTGAACATAAGGCGAGACATCTCCATCAAGTTTGGAATGGAGTATGTAAAGCTCTGAATGGTAAACCACCAGATGAATTGATTGACTTGCTTGTTTGCAGATTTGTTCACTCCTGGACACATGAAATTTAATGAACATGGACATGAATAATCTTCCAAAAAAAATCGACGTTTGCCTCATCAGTTTTACCTCTGAGACATGAGTACATGTCAGGACCGAAGGCAAGGGAACATGTGTGCTTTGCTGCACTTGTATTCCGGTAGTGGAACCGATCACAGAGCAGTCTCATGGAAGAGAGAAGCTCTGGATCACTCCCCAATGTGTAGGAGAACAGCTTGCATGCGCTGTCATGAAAGATAAACTATGGACATTGATCCCTATTAGACATGGCCAACAAGAGACCAACCAGAAAGGTGCGGGGAAATTTGTGAAAAATAGAGTACAGAAAAACCTTACATTACATCACATGACGCCTACAAATACAAAAATAGACGTGGCACCACAGAACTCATTAAGGGTAAGAAAACACTTTGCACTTGGTTACTGCCAAGGCATATGGCAGCAACTCCCTAGCTTCACTCCAATCCGCAGAAGACATTAGAATTTCCACGAGGGTGGAATGATTTTGTAGCCGTGTGGACACATTCAATGTGAAATGTCAAGAAAAAACATAGTTAAAGCTTCATATTTGATTTCACAGTAAGAGCATACAGATGTACATGTTCCCACACATTGGCAAAGATGTCGCCACCTTTGGACACATTGAACACCAAAACATAATGAAGCATGCATGTAATGTAACTCAGAAGAATATCCATACAAAATGATCTGACTCTTCACATTCAGAGGCCACAGAAGTACAACAGGTTCCCCTGCAACGTGTGACAAAATTAATTTCGGCTACATCACTATCTTCATCAGACAACATATCCAAAACAAACACGCGTGCCAGTCTCTGCCCCTTCCTTCGATGTACCTCCAGCACCTTAGGAAGCAACATGGACGTCTTTTGCTGGTGTATTTGGATGCAACCATGATGCTCTGGATCTTGGTATGGGTAGTACCAGCCAAATCCCTGGAGTTGATGGGGGAGGGCTGTTTTCTGAATCTCACTGCAGTGGCAGCCAAACCTGGCTTGTCTGCCACCGTCTTCACCCTGATGGGCTTGGTTGAGTCCGAAGCCATTGCTGCCAAACTCAGTACACAATGTGACATGTCAAAGGCAGCGTTGCGTAGCGAGTAACATCTACCTGTTATATCTGAGGGGTTGAATTCATTATGAATAGGTGCTAGTTACTGTCGTCATTTATTGCCCAAATAATGCTTCAATTCCTCAACAAAACTTAAATTCACCAGTGGATATGCAGCAACAAAGTAGAAGAGGCACCGGCACATGCAGTGGGGCCAGCCAGAGCAAGGATCAAGGTAGGGGCAAGTGACGGGAGGGCAACAGCATGATCCCTAGCGAGTGCATGAGCACAAATACGAAAACTGAAATGATCTGGAAGAGCAGGGGCAGAGGCAGGAGGAGCAGGAGGGACAGTGGCAGTGACAGGGGCAGTGACAGGGACAGGAGCAGGGGCAGGGACAGGAGCAGGGGCAGGAGAGGGAGCAGGGACAGACTCAAGGGGAGCAGGAGGGACAGGAAATGCATAGGCAGCAGGAATAGGAGCAATAGCAGGTGCAGGTATGTTGGAAACTCAAGGACACTTCTTGTGGCGGCAGCTGCTTCTTGTGGCTGCGGCGGCTTTTTGTGGCAGCGGTGACAACTTGCCACCACTTCTTGCAGCGGCGGCGGCGGCAACTTCTTGCAGAGGCTTCTTGCCCTTACTTGCAACGGCAGTGGCCCCAATTTGCTGCACCTTCTTGCACCTTCTTGTCACAGCTGCAACTTCTGGCTGTGGCAGAGACTTCTTCTTACATCCGCAGATGACAGACTGTTGGAAGGTACGGGCGCAAGTATGAGCTGTTGAGGGTCAGTCTCAACAATTCCGCGGGGATGGTGATGAGAAAATCCCAGTGCAGGTACGCTCAGTTGCTTGAACGTCAACTAAGACACTACATATTGTCTGCATGAACACACTACAGGTTCCAGTTCCTCGTTTTGTAATAACATCATGAGGATGATCATTGTTTTCCTAACCGCGTACATACCCCCTATGTAAGAAACCACTGTTCTGTTGGCTATACAATCCGGAGAAACGACAAAGGACTGGTTGAGTTGCTGAACCACGTCGATTGCCGACCAAGGTTGGCAGTGAACGGACCGCGTGCATAACAAAAGCAAACAGTGGACGACAATAGGAAGCATGAAGATGTTTTCACGATTGATGGTCCGTCTTTTGGAACAATGGGAGAGATGCTACAGAAACATGGACAAAGTCATGGAACTGGTATGTTCTTGACACAATGCGTTGCCTCACCCGGATATTCCGGGAAATTTCAGCACTTTTTTTCATGTATGGAATGCATGTTTAGACCTGCCAAGTTTATTCACGTGACGTTTTGCCCATGTACAGCATGCTTTGAACCCGGTTACGCTGCCCTACCACCCCACTTGCAGCCACCTGCAGACAATTACAATAACTTGCAACAAGTTGCACCCACTTGTAATCACTTGCAACCACTTGCGATCACCCGTAGGTATACCCATCTAAGTATAATCACCAATAGCCATGTTCTACTCACATCAACAAAACAGCAATTACTTGCAACAACGTGCCATATCTTGCAGTCTGTTGCAATAACATGCAATCATGTACAGCCACACTATTTCACAACGACCCACAAACACTTGAAATTACTTGTACCCACTTGCAGTCACATGCCATGACCTGCAATCACCTGTAGTCATTTACTAACAACAGTAATCACCTGCATCCATGTTGTACTCACCTCGAGCCAATTGCAATTGTTTGCACCAACTTGCCATATTATTCAATCTGTTGCAATCAAATGCAACCATGTACATTCACTAACACCCATTTCACAACCACATGCTAACAATTGTAATAACTTACCAAAAATTGCACCCACTTGTAATCACTTGCAGCGCCTTGAAATCACCCGTAGTCATTTCTAACTGTCTATAGTTACCTATCACCCTGTTCTACTCACCTCCATAGAATTGCAACTTGTTGCAACTACCTGCCATATCTTGAATTATTCTAAACGCTTTGCAAAGAGTTTTAGAAAAATACAATCCTGCCGTGTTACAGTGACATGCACATATGTAGAGCAACCAACAACCATTCTACCACTACTAACGGACACATACAATGAACTGCACCCGCTTGTAATCGCACAGCATGACTTGCAATCACCATGATCATTTGCAGTAACCTGTGGATTCGAGTCAATTAAAATCCCAATGATTGCATTGCTTCATCCTCTGGGGTGGGTATATACACCCACGGTTGTTCCGGTGGAGTGGAAGAAATCAAGGACAGTAAAAAATGGATCAACAAGCCATAATTGTTTTCCCTACTCTAGGAAAACCCCGACATATTGTGGTTTTGCTTCAATCCACATCCGAAAGGTTGCATTGCGTCATCATGGGTATGCGTCGAGGATGGTAATGTGCACCCACGGTTGTTCCTGTATGGTGGGCAAAATCAGGGGCAATTGGAAACAGATTGATGCGCCCAAAATCATTTCCAGTAACCCTAGGCAAACCTCAACAGACTATGAATTTGTTTTGATCCAAATCTTAATGGTTGCATTGCTTCATTCCTAGGGCTGCATTGCTTCCTCCAGCATGTGTATTCACACCCATGGTTGCTCCGGTGGGATGGGCGGAATCAGGGAAAATCAGAGACGGATCATAAATCCATAATTTGTTTCCAGGTGCCCTAGGCAAATCCCAACAAATAATGGATTTGCTTCAATAGAAATCCCAACGGTTGCATTTCTTCATCCTCTGGAGTGGGTATGTGCACTCAAGGTCGTTCCGGTGAGGTGGCCGGAACCAGGAGCAATTGCGGACAAATTGGCAAGCAGTAAAATGTTTCCAGTAGCCCCAGGAAAATCTGAAAACACTGTGGATTTACCTCGATTGAAATCCCTAAGGTTTCATTACTTCGTGCTTCAGAGTGGAAATACGCAGTCACAGTCGTTATGGTGGGGTGGGTGGAACCAGGGGAAGTTGGAAACCAATAGAACAGCAGTAAAAATATTTCTAGATGCCCTAGGAATATCCAAAAACACCATGGAATTGCTTTGGTTGAAATCCTAATGGTTGCATTGCTTCATGCTCCCGAGTGGATATGCGCATCCACAGTCATTCCAGTGGGGTGGGAGGAATCAAGGGCAATCGGAAACTGATCGACAAGCCGTAAATGTTTTCCAGCAGCCCTAGGAAAATCCCAATACACTGTGGATTTTCTTTGATCCAAATTCCAACAGTTTCATTGTTCATCCTCCGGAGTGGGTATGCGCATCCACAGTTATTCCGGTGGGTTGGACAGAATCAGGGGAAATCAGAAACAGATCAATGAGCCATCAATTGTTTCAAGTAGCCCAAGGAAATCTCCAATATATTGTGGATTCTCTTTGATCCAAGTACAAATGGCGGCATTGCTTCATCCTCCACATTGGGTATTCGCATCTGCGGTTGTTTGGGTGGGGTGGGCAGAATCATGGGCATTCACAACCAAATGGATGAGCTTTCATTTCTTTCGAGTAGCCACAAGGAAATCCAAAAACACTGTGGATTCACCTTGATCAAAATCCCAATGGTTGGATTGCTTGGTGCTCCGGCATATATGACCAATTGACTCACCCGTGAAACTGTGTATCAATAAGTGTATTGGGAAGTGAAAAAACTAGTGAACATGGATGCTTCACAGAAACTACTATATGACACATAGAGCCCGTTGTAGTTTTCGTTCTATACAAGGAATGTTCATCTGGGCTTTTCTAACATGCATTCATGTGGATATTCTCTGAAAAATGTCTGCATACAGGAATACACTCATTGATACACTGATCAACAAGTGCATGAAATTGAGGTGATGAAACATAACTCCTGGCTGTTGCGACAGGAAGTCGGCAGCAACAGCAAAGCGTTTAAACTCAGGTGGTGAAAGAAGAAGCAAGCTGATGTCAAGAATATTTAGCTTACATGCAGCAGCAATGACACTTCTAGCAAGCAAGCTGCAGCTGGGCGGCAGGCTGGATGTTGCTAGGACAGCAGCAGCAAGGAGGCATCAGCAGCAGCAGTCTTGCAGGTCTCCCCCACCATCCCATCCCCCACCCTGCCCACCCACTCTGCTCTGGAGTGGTAATGCACACCCACGGTTCCTCTGGTGGGGTGGGCAGAATCAGGGGTGATCTAAAACAAATCAACAAGCTGTAAAACTTTTCCAGGAGCCCCAGGCAAATCCAAGAATAGTGTGGATTTGCATTGATCAAAATCTAAATGGTTGCATTGTTTTGTGCTCCGGATTCGGTACACGCACTCGCGGTTGTTTTGGTGGGGTAGGCAGAACCAGGGGCAATCAAAACAAATCGACAAGCAGCGAAATGTTACTAGTGCCTCTAGGAAAATCCAAAAACGCTCTGGATTTGCTTTGATTGAAATCCTAACCGTTGCATTGCTTTATGCTATCGAGTGGGTATGGACACCCGCGGTCATTTCGGTGAGATGGGCAGAATTAGGGGCACTCGGAAACCGATTGAAGAGCCGTAAACTTGTGCAATAGCCCTGGAAAAACCCCCAAAAAACTATGGATTTGCTTTGATCCAAATCCCAAATGTTGCATTGTTCATCCTCTAGAGTGGGTATGGGCAATCACGGTTCTTCCAATGGGGTGGAAGGAAAATCAGCGGTAATTGGAAACAGGTTGACAAGCCATGAATGATTTCTAGTAGCCTTAGGGAAACTCCAACATACTATGGATTGACTTTGATCCAAATCCCAATATTTTCATTGCTTCATCCTCCGGAGTGGGTATGCGCACGCACGGCTGTTCTGGTGGGGTGGGCTGAATCAGGGGCCATCAGGAATGAATCGACAAGCAGTGAATTGTTTCCAATAGCCCCGGAAAATTCAAAAACATCTGTGGATTTCCCTTGATCGAAATCCCAATGGTCGCATTGCTTCATGACCTGCAATGGGTATACGCATCCATGGTTCTTCTGGTGAGGTGGACTAAGTCAGGAGCAATTGGAAACGAATGAACAAGCCGCAAAATGTTTCCAGTAGCCCCAAACAGATTTAAAAACATCATGGATTCACCTCAATCAAAATCCCAATGGTTGCATTGTTTTGTGCTACGGAGTGGGAATGCGCACCCACAGTTGTTCCGGTGGGGTGGGCGGAATCAGTGGCCGTCGGAAACAAATCGACAAGCCATAAAAATTTGTTAGTGGCCCTAGGCGGATCCAAAAAACCATCCATTTGCCTTGATTTAAATCCCAATGGTTACATTTCTTTGTAATTATACGCACTCACGGTTGTTCCGCTGGGTGGGGGGAAGCAGGGGCAATTAGAAACAAGTCGACGGGCTGTAAAATGTTTCCAGCAGACCCTGGCAAATTGGAAAACAGTGTGGATTTTCTTCCATTGAAATCCCCATGGTTACATGGCTTTGTGCTTTGGAGTGGGTATGTGTACCCACACTTGTTCTGGTGGGGTGGGCGGAATCAAGGGCAATCGGAAATGGATCCACAAGCCACATTTTTTTGTTGTAGCCATAGGAAACCCCCAAAACACTTTGGATTCACTTCAATCCACATCCCAATGCTTGCATTGTTCATCCTCCAGAGTGGGTATGCGCACCCACAGTTCTTCTGATGGGGTGGGCAGAATCAGGAACGATCGGAAACAGATTGACAAGCCGTAAATTGTTTCTTGTAGCCCTGGGAAAACTCCAATGGACTATGGACTCTCTTCGATCCAAATCATAATGGTTGTATTGCTTCATCCTCTGGATTGAGTACCCACGGTTGTTTCGGTGGGGTGGGAAAAATCAGGGGAAATCATAACAAGCAGTAAACTGTTTTCAGTAGCCCCAAGAAAATCCAAAACACGGTGGATTTGTCTTGGTCAAAATCCCAATAGTTGCATTACTTTGTGCTCCGCAGCGGGTATGCATACCCACGGTTCTTCTGATTAGGGGGGCGGAATTAGGAACAATTGGAAACATCTTGAAAAGCCATACAAATTTTCAAGTAGCCCCAGGAAGATCCAAAAGCACTATAGATTTGCCTTGATCAACATCCCAATGTTTGTATTGCTTTGTGCTCCGGAGTGGGTTTGCGCACCCACGGTTGTTTCGGTGGGGTGGGCGGGATCAGGGGCAATTGGAAACGGATCGACAAGCCGTAAAGTGTTTCCAATAGCCCTAGTTGAAACAAAAAACATTTTGAATTTTCTTTCATTGAAATCCCAATGGTTGCATTGCTTCGTGCTCTGAAGTGGGCATGCGCACCCATGGTCGTTTTGGTGGGGTGCACGGAATGAGGGGCAATCGGAAACGGATCAACAAGCCGTAAATGTTTCCAGTAGCCCTAGGCAAACCCCAAATCACTGTGGATTTTCTTTCATCCAAATCCCAACGGTTGCATTATTCATCCTCCGGAGTGGGATTGCGCACCCACAGGTCTTCCGATGCGGTGGCCAAAATCAGGGGCAATTGAAAACAGATCAATGAGCTTTAAACTTTTTCTAGTAGCCGTAGGGAAACTCCCATAGACTCCCATGGATTCTCTTTGATCAAAATGCCAATGGTTGCATCGCTCCATTCTTTGGAGTGGGAAAGCACATTCATGGTTGTTCTGGTCGGGTGGGCAGAGTAAGGGACGATCAAAAAGTAATAAATTGATTCAATTAGCCTGAGGGAAATCCAAAAACACGGTGGATTGGAATCCCAATGGTTGCAATGCTTTCGTGCTCTGCAGTGGGTATGCACAACCAGGGTTCTTGTGGTGAGGTGGATAGGATCAGTGGCAATCAGATATAAATCGACAAGTCATAAAATGTTTCCAGTAGCCCCAGAGAATTATGGATTTTCTTTTATTTAAATGCCAATGGTTGCATTGTTTCAAGCTATAGAGTGGGTATATGCATCCACACTTGTTCCCGTGGGGTGGGTGGAATCAGGGGAAGCCTGAAACGAATCAACAAGCCATGAAAGTTTTCAAGTAGCCTCAGGCAGATCCAAAAAGACTATGGATTTGCCTTGATCAAAATCCCAATGGTTGCATTGTGTTGTACTCCATAGTGGGTATGCACACCCACGATTGATCTGATGGGGTGGGCAGAATCAGGGGCAATCAGAAATGAATCAACAAGCCGCAAACGTTTCTAGTAGCAATAGGAAAATCCAAAACACTATGGATTTTACTTGATTGAAATCCCAATGGTTGCATTGCTTTGTGCTCTGGATTGGGCATGCGCACCCACAATCATTCCAGTGGGGTGGACGGGATCAAGGACAATAACAAACAGATTGACGAGCAGTAAATGTTTCCAGTAGCCCTAGGTAAATCCCAAAACACCGTGGATTTGCTTTCATCCCAATCCCAATGGTTCCATTGGCATCCTCGTGAGTGGTTATGCACACCCACAGTTCTTCTGATTGGGTGGAAGGAAACAGGGGTAATCGGAAACAGGTCGACGAGCCGTAAACTATTTTTAGTACACCTATGGAAACTCCAAAAGATTGTAGACTCTCTTTGGTCCAAATTGCAATGATAGCATTGCTTTATCCTCCATGGTAGGTATGCACACCCATTGTTTTTCCGGTGGGGTGGGAAAAACCAGGGGCAATGAGAAACAAAGCAACAAGCAATAGTTTTTTTCCAGTAGCCCAAAGAAAATTCAAAACACTATGGATTCGCCTTGATCAAAATTTGAATGGATGCCTTGCTTCGTGCTCTGTATTGGGTATGCGCACCCACGGTTCCTATGGTGCAGTGGGCGAATCAGGGGTAATTGGAAAAAAATGGACAAGTCATTAAATGTTTTGGGTGGCCCCAGACAGATCCAGAAACAATATGGATTCCCCTTCATCAAAATCCCAATGGTTGCATTCCTTTGTGCTCCGGAGTGGGTGCACAAACCCACGATTGTTCTGGTGGGCTAGGAGGAATCATGGGTAAGCAGAAATAAATCAACAAGCCATAAAATGTTTCTATTTGCCCTAGGCAAAAATACGAGAACACTGCGGATTTTCTTTGATTGAAATCCGAATGGTTGCTTTGCTTTGTGCTCCGGAGAGGGAATGCGCACCCACGGTCATTCCGATGGGGTGGGCAGGGTCACGGACAATCTGAAACGGATCAATGAGCCATACATCTTTCTAATAGTCTTCGACAAACCCCAAAAATCTGTGGATTTGCTTTGATCCAAATCCCAACAGTTGCATTGTTGATCCTGCGGAGTGGATATGCGCACCCACAGTTCTTCCGATGGGGTGGGCGGAATCAGTGGAAATTGAAAATAGATTGACGATTTGTAAACTATTTTTGGTAGCCCCAGGGAAAATCCAAGAAAATGTGGATCATCTTTGATCCAAATCGCAGTCGTTGCATTGCTTCATCCTCCAGAGTGGGTATGCACGCCCACGGTTTTTCCAGTGGGGTGGGCAGAATTAGGGGAAACTGGAAACACATTGACAAGGGGTGAATTGTTTCCAGTTATCCAAAGAAAATACAAAAACACTATGGACTTGCCGTGATCAAAATTCCAATGGCTGCATTGCTTCATGCTCTGTAGTGGGTAGCTTCATGCTCAGCAGTGGGTATGTGTACCCACAGTTCTTCTGGAGAGGTAGGCATAATCAGGGGGAATTGAAAACTAATGGACAAGTAGTGAAATGTTTCCTCTAGCCTGAGAAAGATCTACAGTTACCATGGATTTGCCCCGATCAAAATGTTAGTGGTCGCATTGCTTCGTGCTACGGAGTGGGTATGATCATCCGTGGTTGTTCCGGTGAGGTGGGCGGAATCAGGGGTAATCAGAAACAAACCAAGGAGCCGTAGATGTTTTTTAGTAGCCCTGGGCGGATCCAAAAACACTGTGGATTCGCCTTGATTGAAATCCTAATGGTTGCAGTGCATCGTGCTCCAGTGTCATATGGGCACCCACTGTATTTCCGGTGGTGGGGGAAGAATCAGGAGCAATCGGAAATGAATCGACAAGCCATAAAACGTTTTTGTTTGCCTAAGGCAAATCAAAACACACTGTTAAACTTCCTTGATTGAAATTGCATTGGCTTCATTGCTTCATTCTTGCTAGTGCGTATGCACACCCATGATTGTTCAGGTGGGGTGGGTGGAATCAGGGATGATCAGAGACAAATGGGAAAAATGTAAAATTCTTCCAGCATTCCCAGCAAAACATGAAAACGCTTTAGATTGGCCTTGATTCAAATGCATATGGTACCATTGCTTCGTACTCTGTAGTGGTTATGCGCATCCACAGTTGTTCCTATGGGGTGGGTGGAATCAAGGGCAATCAGAAACAAATCAAAGAGATGTAAAATTTTTCTAGTAGCCCCAGACATATCCAAAAACACTACGTATTGTCCTTGATGTAAATCATAATAGTTTTACTGCTTCATGCTCCATAGTGGATGTGCGCACCCATGGTTTTTCTGGTGGTGTGGATAGAATGAGGGGCAATTGAAAATGAATAAAAACTGTAACATGATTCTAATAGCACCAAACAAATACAAAACATTACGGATTTTTCTTGATTGATATCCAACTGGTTACGTTTCTTCATGCTCTGGAATGTGCATCCTCACCCACGGTTATCCTTGTGGGGTGGGATGAATCAGGAGCTCTCGGTGACAAATCAAGGAGCTGTCAAATGTTTCCCATAGTCCCGACAAAACTAGAAGAAACTGTGGATTTGCCTTGATTGAAATCCCCATGGCTGCATTGCTGTGTGCTTTGGAATTGGTATGCGCACCCATGGTTAGTCCGGTGCAATGGGCAGAATGAGGGGCAATTGGAAACAGATCAACAAGCTGTTAAATGTTTTCAGAAGCCCCAGGCAATCCCAGAAATAGTGTGGATTCTCCTGAATTGAAGTCCTTCTGGTTGCATTATTTTGTGCTATGGAGTGGGTATGCATATCCACGGTTGTTACCGTGGTGTGGGCGGAATGACGGGAAAAATATGATCAAATCAGCGAGCTTTACATTGCGCCCGGGAACGTTTTTGGTGCCCTATGTACCAGTGCATTAGCCTCATTGTTATCCAGAGTAGTGCTCCCGAGACGCATCAGGCTGTGGGTGCACGTGTCATTGCCCCACCAGCTCCCCACTTCCACCGTTGAAGCGTTCTCTACGGTCTGCTTTGGTATCAGATTTGTGTGCTGTAAATTGCATCACGTGGAGTTTTCTCTGTCCTACGTCTCAGTGTGATTTGTCTAGTTTTTATCCCAAGCCGTGCCCCTGTTATGCATCTTTATGTGGGTGCACGCGCCCCTCCATCCTCCCTTCCCACCCCCGCTGCTAAAAAATCTCTGAGCGCCGCTTTGGTATCGGATTTGCGTGCTGTGAATTGCATCGCATATCATTTTCCGTGCTCGACGTCTTGGTGTGTATCTTGGTCGTTATCCCAAGTGGTGCCCCGGTGACGCATCTGGCCGTAGGTGCATGCGATGGTTCCCCACCACCCCTTCCCCCACTTGCACCACAAAGATACCATCTAGGTTCATAACAAGAACCATGAATACTTCATGGTCTCGTCTGCAACAACAATTGCTTTCTATCAAAGTATACTTCATGTCCTTACAGGGAACGTCTTTGAGAGAGATCAGTCTTGTTTTCTACAATATTCATTTTCATTTACTCATTTGTTCCATACGTAGCCATGATAAAGTGACCCCTGATACTGAATATGCAGGAATCATGTCTTGTTGTTGACAGCATCAATCATTCATTGTCCATTACAAGATGAATTCCATTACACAAACAAGTATTGCTCTGTAGAAAGCATAGTGACCTGATCCCGTTCACAACATCTTCACCCCACCTCGTTTCCAACATCATCACGACATAAAAAAAAAACCAGTTGCAATTCACTTTGCCCTATAGACAAAATCGGGTGCATGTCACACCTGACTTGATTCATTGTCGCTTGCTGTTTGAAACATTCAACTGTGACATCCTCCCCCCTTCCTTGTTACACACCAGACATACACGATTCCATAGTTTTTCCAAGTGGGCATATCTATGATTACACAAAAATCCCACCGCATCGCGAGACCTCAATGTTCAATCCCACGGTTGAGGAAAAATGGGCTAACTACTCACCTCTAGTGAATCTTCCTGAACCTCTTCACAACTTTGAGCACTCTCGGGAAATCATGATAGAATGATCACAACCTTTCATTTGACTTCTTGACGCACCGAGACCAATCTAGATATACAAAGATGTGTCTCGTATCTTCACCATCGATTCTTGAAGCCCCCTGAATTCTCAGCGGACCTTCTCCAATCCGACCACTCACAACAGGACTCCGAACGTGTCGCTCGACAATCGGTCAAACTACCTCGAATATGTCTCATTCGTAACTCAACACTTGTATGTATACATGTTTGATCATTTTGACAGTTTTCATCAAAGTACACTTACCGCTAGATATAAACTGCTCAAGTGTCCCAAGTTCTAATTGTGTTCTGCCTCCCAAATTCTACCGATTCACCATCAACGCTCCATTTTCCATAACACTTGGTATCAGAGCACAGCGGTACTGGTGAGGCATCCAAGTACTTTACACATCCAGAGGAGTGCCTCGCACATGCTGCCAATGCATCTCGCACGGCAAGACTTCACAAACTTTGTGGCTACAACGTGAGATAAGCTAGCAAAACAACCAGTAGCGGGTCTTTGGCGACAACTTTGGCGATGGAGGAGCAGAATGTGCCTATGCACGCGAACCTTGAAGCAGTAGCAAATGTTGTTGTGGTAGGCAATACGACATCTGGATCAAACCCTACAACTTCGACAACTGATCGGGTCGCTTACCCAACAGCGGTAAACCAGCCGCCCCTGCCAATAGCTTCAACAACGGTACCCAAAATGACAGGTGGCACGGCACGACAGGCGCGGATCAATGAGGAACTGGCCAACTAGATATCCGCGCTCAAGGCAATCAAAAGCCATCTCCGCCAATAGCTCATCATTGCGATGGGGGCTCTTTGCAACGCAAGCACACGAGGGGCTCTTCTCATTGAGAGAAATTCCCAACTCTTGAGTGAACATTAAATTCTTCCGGCTCCACCAAAATCGTTCGATTCCGAAATTCAAAAGGAATGATGATTCTTATGTGGTGGACGAGTCAAGAGGTGTACTTCATCACTCCTGGGGTCAAACGCCAATCAAAACAAAACTAACATCAAAGCTTCCCTTTGCGTGCCACGATGCAAGGTTAGTGATCTGATCTAAGGACCATCCAACCGTAGCAGGAGAGTGGCTCGGCATCATCAACGGCCAACGTCTCTCGTATCATATCGCCGACCGCAAGCGTTCTACACTTGGAGCAAATCAACCCACACTGGCAAGATGCGCTAACGCCACCAACTTCCGGGAACAAATTCTCGCACACCATGGTCGTACGTTTTGGACGAACGAACAAAATGTTCTATGCATGGTACAAACTTCAACGTCTCCGTCAGTAGTCTAACGTGGCAGAGTACACGCTGAGATTCTGCGAGATCATCATTGGAGTAGACATCCCCCCCGATAAACTTTGTTTTTCCTGCAACACCATACTCAAGCAAGATATCCGGCGAGCAATTGCCATTTTTGGCATCCAGGGAAACTTTTCTTGGATGATCGTAGAAGCATAAATGATTGACAGCACCCACTACAACGCTCAGATCCAGGAATCCTATGTCTGGCAACCTCCCAACCACAATTATCATGGAAATGGAAACAACGAGTCGGCAAACCCCTTAACTCTGGTGGAAGTGGACTCTGTTGACCAAAGAGATGCGCGCACGTGCTACAACTGCAAAACATTTGGGCACATAAGTGGGGAAAAGTCGTAGAAAAATTAGGTGGCAAAGGACAAAGAGCAGGAGTGAAAGGCGCAACTCTTGTCTGTATAGAGCGATCTGTGTCAAATGGTCGCCCATCTCAACAGCCCACATCGTTGCACCGGAATTATTTAAACTGCAAAGTTCAACAAGGGGACGACCAAACGGCAAAAATACTAAAAGTTCAGCCTAAAGGATTCAGGAGCCGCATAACAAGACCAGAACTATTGGATGCATGAGCTCTACATAGCTTTGTAAGGAAAAACGTGGTCGGCAAGTCGGGTTTGTAGACCAAACCAGGGGTGTTTGGAGGAATCATCGTTGACAAAGGATTGCACATACACAGAATCAGAGAACCACTACGACTAAAAGTGGGAGATCTACAGGATATAACGGTCTAGAGGTCTTGTCCAATGAGTGATCAAACCAATACCGACACAGTTTGCAAGTTGACTGGAACAGCGGCATTGTCTATGTCAAATTGACAGCGCCAAATGCCAATTTCTCCGCTTAGGACGGAAGCAAACTACAGAAGCAACAAAGGTGGAAATAGTAGAGAAAGTTGTGGTAGTCAAGAAGTGACAACCTGTGCTGCCGATACCACTCAATGTGGCCAAGTACTATGTATCACGAGGAGCTCACGTGTGGCTCATACATCTCAAGCCAATGGAAGAAGCGGAAGTGGCAGCAGTTGGCTCATCATTGGCCACATGAACCTCATTAGCATGAACAAGGTTTGTGATGGTACCCCAAGATTTTGCACCCTCATCTAGGAGTTTGCAAACTTCTTCCATGACAAATTCCCAAGGACCCTACCTCCTTAAGGAGACATTGACCATTGCATCAAACACAAGTGGAGCAGCAGACCTACAGTTCGAGGGGCCTATCAGATGAGTGACAATAAACTGACCAAGGAGAAAAAGCAGCATGACAAGATGCTCCGTCATGGGTTCATCCACCCATCCATGTCACCATACGTTGCACCAGTACTACTTGTAAAAAAAACTTGTGAGATGCAAATGTCAGTGGACCACCGGGCGTTGAAAGACGCTACCATGAAGAACCGCTACCCTCTTCTCTGAGCTAACGAGATTTTTGAATAACTCTAAGGGGCTCAAAACATCAAAAAGACGAAGTTCCGAACTCTCCATGGGCATTTCGAGTTTACAATTATGTCATTCGGACTGATGAATGCCCTAACAACGTTCATGTTGGCAATGAACGACATTTCTTGCCCATACCCCAATGATTTTGTTGTGGTATACCTCGACAATAATTTTGTGTACATCCCCATCCCAGATGAGCACGATGGTCATCTTAAAAAAAGTTCTTGAAGTTTAACAAAGAGGGAATTGTTTTCAGAAGGTTGTCAAAGTGCAACTTTAGTTGCCGTTTCATTGAGTTTTTGGGTCACACCATCAACGGTGGATGGATTGCCGTGGAAGCGAAAAAGGTGGCAGTAGGCGTTGATTGGCCAACACCTATGAACGTTTAAGACGTTTGATTTTTCCTTGGCTTCTACGATGACTATGGTCGTTTTGTGTAAGATTACGCCCGAATGTTAGCACTTCTTTCTGACCTCACTCTAGAGGAAATTGATTGGCAATGGTAAGACAACAAACAAGAAGCGTTCACCGCTTTGTAGAATGCTCTAACCTTGGCACCAGCCCTATAATTAGCGGATCCAATGGTCAACTACGTCATGGCTATAGACGCATCAGATCGAGCCATCAACGTAGGCCTCTTAGATAACCATTGCAACGGCGATCAACCGAGTGCCTAGATTTCTTAGAAATTGCGAGGACCGGAAGTCAACTACGTCGTACAGGAGAAGGAAATGCTAGTGGTTGTACATGCATTCAAAACGTGGCGGTGTTATCTTAAGTGCCGCCGGTGCACCGTTTGCACCAACCATCATGCATTGGAATATCTTAAGATGTAGCCGAACCTTACTCGACGTCAAAACCGATTGATGGCATTTTTTAATCTAGGTTCTACTAAAACATCGATACTCGGTAGGAAATACTAACTCAGGCGGACGCACTGAGCTGACCAAATTTAATGGCTGAGGTGGCAACCCTAGAAGTGCGGCGAGACCCATATCTCGAGAATCTATTTGCATGATTCCACCAACAGTATGGTGGATACAACAAAGCAAAGTTGTGGTACGATGCACTCTACAAACGACGACGACTTCTCACCAAGTGGTCGTTCCCCCGAACGATGAACTTCACCTTATGCTACTTGAAGAGTGTCACAACACAGGATAAGGTGGACACTTAGGAGAGGAAAAGACCCTAAAGAAACAGACAAAAAATTATTGGTGGGACAAGATGCAATCCATCGTGGCCAACTTCTGCAAATCCTCCGACACATGTAGGCGACAAATTCCCATCTCACATGGCCACCCAAACTTGTGCAACCGCTCCCTATCCCATCGGAATCGTGGACCAATATCTCCATGGACTTTGTCACGGGATTACAAGTCACACTCGAGGGATATGATGCAATCATCGTGGTCATCGACAGGTTTTGAAAGATATCCCACTTCATCCAGACGACAACTATTGTCACCGCCGAAGGAACAACACAGTTGCTTCGAACCAACATCATGTGCTTGCACAGCATACCAATGATAACCACAAGCGATAGAGACGGTTGATTCGCGAGCCGTTTTTGGCACGAACTAATGACTCGCTACAACAACAGAATTCAACTTTCAATGGGGTTTCATCTTCAAACTGACGATCAAATCGAGCAGAAAAATGAGATGCTTGAATAACTTCTTCGAACGCTATGCAAACCTCGGGCGATTGATTTGACATAAGAATTCACAACCACCGAAATCGCATATAATGCTGTAGTTTCCACCACAATGTGTAAAACTCCCCTTGAAGTGGTGTATGGCAAACTACCTGCCACATTAGCTAGATAACAATGTGGCAGCAATACTCCGGCGATCAAAGTTCAACGCCGATACTTCTCCACGATTTGGGGGGAAACACGGCAAATCCTCGCAAAGAAATAAGCAACAACGAACCAAACAGTTGACCCACATCGCGGTGATGACATGCTTGCCGCTGGAGACAAAATCCTTCTCAGCTCGACCAACATCAAACTCCGCAGAGTCGACTGTTTGAAAATCAAATCCTGATGGCTGGGACCATTTGAGATCGAGCACATGCAAACCCTCGTGGTTGCATGACTTAAACTCCTTGACATTATGCAAGTTCATGCGGTTTTCCATATCAGCAGACTGGAGCACTACTGAGACCTCGGAGAGGACTTCCTAGACAGGGATGTCCCTCCCCCTCCTCTTGTTGAAGTGGAAGAGGACAAAGATAACGTCATCGAGGACATCCCCAGCCATTGACGACAAAGCAAAACGACAGAATATCTTGTCAAGCGGTATGGCTATGACGCCGCACATAATAGATGGGAACCGTACGACAACCTGCGAGACATCGATCACCTAATCGACGGTTATTACAGCCGTCACCAGGCCACATCTGAACCCGTTCCGGGACGTCGCCCCTAAAAGAGGGGTAAGTGTTACGCACTAGACGTACATGAGTCCCTAATCTTTCAGAGTGGGCATCTATGTCATTACACAAATAGCCCACCGCGTCGTGAGACCTCGATATTCACTACGACGGTGGAGGGCAAGCCGGCCAACTACCCTCACTTCAATTTAATCTTCCTGAACCTTCTAGCAACTTTGACCACTCGTGAATCCACAACAAAAGTTTCACGATCTTTCGGTCAACTTCTCGACGCAAGGAGACGAATCTGGATTTGTAATGATGCATCTAGCATCTTCACCGTCCATTCTTGAAGCCCCCCGATTTCTTGACGGATCTTCTTGAATGTGACCACTCTTGGCATGACTACGCACGCGTTGCTCGACAATCGACCCAACGATCTAGACTATTCGTTTGTAACTCGACACTTGTATGTATGTGTTCAATCATTTCGACACTTGTTATCAAAGTACACTTACGGCCAATTATAAATTGCTCAAGTGTTCCAAATTCTAAATAGTATTATGCCTCGCAACTCCTGACTGTTCACCGTCAGGAATAACACCCCGCCTACAGGGCCAAGCCCTGTGGCAGATAACAATTCTATCCACTAGCCCACACTCCAGTCGTGAACCTCAAGCATTGGCTCCTCGCGCAGAGCGAAAGGAACCAACCTTGAGAACAGTCAGCTGGTTGAATGCTTCAACCTTGAGAACAGAAGAACAATCTCAGCTGCGTGCGCCAACGCGCGTTCGCGGACACGGAGGCGAATAGTGTGCATGTGAGAGATCGTCGACGCCTTACCACCCGCACACAACTGCACCGTCGCTGGCATGTGACGAGACTCTGCTAATCCGCCTCCGTCCGCTGCTGCTCGAGCAATTTCTTTGCGTCCCCGCCGTGGCGCACGACACGAGAAGGCAACCAGTCCCTCGCTGCGCTAGTACGCACACCCGGAGGTCAGGACAGAAGAGTGAGCCGACGCTCTCTCTCTCAGTATTTCCGACGTCCAAGACTCTTCTAAACACCCTCATCCGTTGTCGAAGTGCGCCGCCACCGGGGAAGATTACACTCAAACCCTCCAACCCTCCGCCCGAGCTGCAGACTACCGTCCGACCCGCCAGCCCTCAGCCACAATCGGACGA
>SZWC01009081.1:74729-90091 GCA_023375785.1 Penium margaritaceum
GCTCTACATCATGGAACCCGGCGATTACAACTATGCGCTGGGGCAACGGCGGTGGGTGCTTAACCCGCAGACGAGGATGATGGGGACAGGGGACATTCCGGTCCAGCAGCCCGGGACGACCTACACCTCGCTCTCGAATGACCTGTGGGTGCTTGACAGGGCCAACGTGTGGGGCCCTCGGCCAGTTACAAGGAACCCGTACGTCGCCTGGCCGCCTCCGGGATATGTGCCCTTCACCGTTGTTTCTCCACGCTGGTCCTTCTCATTTCCACAGGCCAACTTCTCCAAGGCAAATGTGATGATGAGACGGAACGGGAAAGCACTGTTGCTGAACCAATACCCTCAGATGAATGGGTACGGTGACAACACACTGGCATGGAAACTGGACAGCATTCCGGCACCCACCCAGGACACACGCTACACTGTGACTATCACGTCTGTCGGTGTCGGCGGTCAGATGAGGAATTTCACTTACACTGTGATTGTCTTTGATCCTGCCAAGTGAGCCTGTGAAGTGTGTGTGCAAGACCTGTATTCTATTGTGAACGCCGTCGTCGTCGATCCTTTACTCCCCGTTGTTGTCTTTGTCCTTGTCCTCGGCCTTGCCCTCATCATTGTCCTCTTGCATGCTTTTTCAGGACAAAAATGAGGTCTAGGGGTGCAGCCCGTAAATGCTGGAAATTGCCGCCAGCGGCGATTTCCAGCGGAATTGAAAGCTGCTAGAAGGCTTTTAATTTAATTCCCTTGGGATCCTCTGTAAACGTCTCATGCTTTTTCCCCTGCATTTTTTTCCCTTTTCCTTGTCGAGTGCTGCATCCACCGGCCCCTGTATAAATGAAACAGTGTGCACTTCAGGCATATCTTTTCCACCAGCTCTTTCTTTTCTCCCCACCCCCTTCCCCAACTTCTCTCCATCCCCTCTGTTGGGGTGTGGTCGGTGACACCCCAACTGCTCCCAGGTCCCAGAAACAAACACTGATGGATCCGGCTGACGATCATGGCGAAGTACTACCTCAAGAAAAATGGCAGCAGTTGTTTTCAATCGGCACATTTATCTGCATGTTTGTTGCATTTCCATACCTGAAACGCACCTACCTCACCGATTCCTTACAAGGCAGTGAGTTTGCAAAGGAGCTCTTGTCTCATGAAGCAAGTTCACTGCGCATCTACGAAATTTTGTGTCTCGAACCATGGCAATTTGATGAATTAGTACATGTGAGGGAGGCAGGTGGACTTGAGCCCAAAAGGCATGACGGCATCGAGGAGTCCATAGCCATGTTCCTCTGCCACATGATTGGAAGGAAGGGTGAGTAATGCTTGACGGAGACTTTCCGACATTCAAAGGAGACCATGTGATGCGACGAGTTCTAGAGATTGCACCTGCTGTCATTCGCCAATCACTTGGTGATGGTGTACCTGGAAGAATTCTCATGAACCCGAGGTTCGTGCGGTGGCCTTTATTTTGGTATAGGCCTCATAACCGCCTAGGCCCCTAAGGAGCATTAAGGACCGTATTGGATCAGGAAGGTGGAAAACCCAGAACGTCTTCATCTTAATCAACTTTGATGAGGCCATTCCATAGGTGCATGCGGGGTGGGAAGGAAGTGCACATGATGCACATGTGTATAGGCACGCCTATACGGAGGGTTTTGAGATACCTCAAGGACGTTTCTTCATTACCACGCCGGATATCGAATGTTTGTACAACTCCTCACTCCATATCACGATGTGTGCACTAATAGCCTGCCATGCTCACAAGTGGAGATTTCGTCAAGGCATATTCAGCTCACAGAAAAATGGAACAGAATACCCATGAGAAGTTAGTTTGCTGACGACATACCCGGACATTGAAAGTTAATGACATACGGGGATGCAGTGCCTTTTTTCGAAACAAAGGGTATACCGTGTACAAGTTTCTCTTTTTTTTGGCATTGTTTGTATCATGTACAGTTTATTCAGCGATGGTGATGTTATGTTTATAAAACTATTCTTACATTTGGGTCGTGGATTGGCGACATCAACTTCTAATATACTTAATCATGTAATTCTGCCGTTTACATCTTTGTGGTGCACGTTTTTCTGCCAAAGCAGGGGGTAATTGTCCTTTTGTGCTTCCGAGGTCCATGGTCTCAACATTAACTGATTGTACACTTTTGACTTTGCATGCACTTGGTAGAATAGTTCTCATTGCCCTGTATATAGTTCTGCATTCTTTGATTCCGATGCATCGTACGCCACACATTTGGTTTACTTGTCCCCTTTGTTGTTTACAGAACATTTGCTCACCAAAGGCTGCGTGACGCTGACTGCCCAGTATTCTTCGGTTCCGGTGCATCGTAAGTCACGAATTTTCTGCCATGCTTGTGGTCTTACCGCCCCTCCTTCCTCTCTTTACAAGCAAGTGATTTGACCTAGCACGACCCTATAGCCCATAGCCTTTGTCACTCTAGCACCGCTCATTGCCTAAGCATATTGCACGATGCCTAGAATAATGGCAGAGGAGGACCTGCACCCAAGTGAGCGACAGAGTGAGTATTCCATGCTTACATTTGTCGTTTATCTCTACTACGTACCCATGTTGCACCACAGTGGCTGCACAGCTATGGTGGTCTTCGTCTTGTAGGCAGGGACGAGGGGAGTGTGCTGAATGCACAATGGGATTTCTTCCTTTGTCGTTAGCACGCCCCGTTTTGGACAAGCCAGGTGTCACAACATTCCTGAATCTCCTCAAGAGCTATTCAACATGTGCCACTCCTATCTTCAGATGAAATTGGAGTGTGACAACGGGCAATTGAAACAGGAATTCAATATTCTCGCCGACATGGAGGGATAATCTCTTGAAATGCACGCAGACATTGTCATCACGTGCTGCGTCTTGCAGAGCATATTCATCCTCGCAGGTGCAGAAAAGGATGGATACATGGACAACTCCAGATTATACATGGACGCAGTTCGGGAGTGGCTTCCTGAAGGCGTTGATCTGGGAAACGATGATGATGCTCCTGCTGATGCTAGACCTTTTCATGATTGGAGAGCTAGACAAGTGTATCTTTCATGTGTGACTAAGCTTGAGGTTCTTGGTGAGTAGTTCGTTTTCATGTTACCCTGTGCAAACCATTCTGACAACCATTTTGTGTAACATGATGTCATGTTGTCTATTCTACCTTTGTAATTGAATTTCTTACATGAATTGAATAACAATATAATAAATGTTCTCAGTGACACACAGAAAGCATTATGCCATATGACCTGTGTAACAATCATGACATGGTCAGACATGCAGAGGGCGACCCCATGGACGACCGCAGGCCTCAGCGCATGACTGACGCAAGCAAGTACAACCTGCTGCAGCTCACTCTCCCGCTTCTGCTGTTGCATACGTTAATGCTGCTACTGCTGCTGCATCTGCTGCTGCTGCAACTGGCACTGCTGCATCTGCTCTGCCACATCAGCCGCTGCTGCATCTGCCACTGCTGCATCGGCCACTGCTGCATCTGCTGGTGCTGCAGCTGCGGATGCCGCAGCCGCCGCTGCTGATGTTTCATTATTTACCACATCTGCATCTTCTGGAATTTTATCTGCCACTGCAGAATCTTCCACTGCTGCTTCTGCCAATGCTGCATCTGCCGATGCTGCATCTGCCGCTGCTGCATCTGCTTCTGCTGCACAAAGCATGTAGGTTGCTGCAGACGTCCATCTGCATGTGCAGTTGCATATGCACGTGAAGTTGTATATGCACGTGCAATTGCCTATGCACATGCAGTTGCATATGCACGTGCCATTGCATATGTGCATGCAGATGTGCACGTGCAATTGCATATGTACGTGCAAGTTTATATGCATGTGCAGTTGCTTGTGCACGTGCAGTTGCATATGCACGTGCCTGCTGCTGCATCTGCCACTGCTGCATCTGCAGGTATTTCATCTGCCGCTGCTGCATCTGCCGCTTCTGCATCTGCCCTCTGTATCTGCCAGTGCTCCATCTGCCGCTGCTGCAACTGCCGCTGCTGTGCAAGGCATGCAGGTTGTTGCGGACATGCATGTGCACGTGCAGTTGCATATGCACGTGCAGTTGTACATGCACGTGCAATTGCATATGCACGTGCAGTTGCATATGTAGTTGCAATTGCATATGCACGTGTAGTTGCATAAGCACGTGTAGTTGCATATGCACGTACCCGCTACTGCATCTGCTGCTGCTGCATCTGGCACTGCTGCATCTGCCACTGCTGCATCTGCCACTGCTGCATCTGCCACTGCTACATCTGCCGCTGCTGCATCTACCGCTGATGCATCTGCCGCTGCTGCATCTACCGTTGATGCATCTGCCGCTGCTGCATCTGCCGCTGCTGCATCTACCACTGCTGCATCTGCCGCTGATGAATCTTTCGCTCCTACATCTGCCGCTGCTGCATCTGCCACTACTGCTTCTATCGCTACTGCATCTGCCACTGCTGCATCTACCACTGTTGCACAGAAATATGCAGCACATAAATGTTCAGGTTGCTGCAGACGTGCATGTGCACGTGCAGTTTCAAATGCTCTTGCATATGAATTTCCATATGCATCTGGATCTGCATGTGCAGATGCATATGCTTTTGCATATGCATATGCATATGCATCTGCATATGCTTGTCCACATGCATGAGCATATACAAATGCATATGCATGGTCCTATGAATATGCTGTTGCAAATGCATATGCATCTACATCTACATCTACACATGCATATGCATATGCATATGCATATGCATATGCATATGTACATGCATATGCAGCTACATATGCAGTTGCATATGCTCTTGCGTATGCAATTGCATATGCATCTGCATCTGCATCTACATCTGCATATGCAGATGCATATGCATATGCAGCTGCATATGCAAAAGCATATGCATATGCATATGCATCTACATATGCAAATGCATCTACATTTGCATCTACATCTGCATCTGCCACTGCTGCATCTGTCACTGCTGAATCTGCCGGTGCTGCATCTACTGCGGCTGCGTCTGTTGCTGCTGCACAGGAACGTGCAGGTTGGTACGGACGTGCATATGTATCTGCATATGCATATGCATATGCAGGTATATGTATGTAGATGCATCTGCATATGTTACTACATATGCATATGCATGTGCATCTGCATATGTACTTGCATCTGTACCTACATCTGCATATGCACTTACATATGCATATGCATCTGTATATGCAGTTGCATATGCTCTTGCATATGCATCTGCACATGCACTTGCATATGCATCTCCATGTGCTCTTGCACATGCAGCAGCATAAGCTCTTCCATCTGCATATGAAGTTGCACATGCTCTTGAATATGCATATGCATATCCCTTTGCATATGCATCTGCATATGCTCTTGCAAGATGCATATGCATATGCGTATGCATGTGCATCTGCATCTACATCTGCACGTGCATATGCATATGCAGTTGCATATGATCTTGCATATGCATGTGCACATGATCTTGCATATGCATGTGCATATGATCTTGCATATGCATCTGCATCTGCATGTGCAGATGCATATGCTTTTGCATATGCATGTGCATATGCATCTGCATATGCTTTTGCATATGCATGTGCATATGCATCTGCATATACTTTAGCATATGCATGTGCATATGCATTTGCATATGCATCTACATATGCCTATGCATATGCATCTGCATATGCATCTTCATCTGTGTTTGCATAGGCCTGTGCATGTGCTTTTGCATATGCATCTACATATGCATATGCATATGCATCCGAATCTGCATCTGCATCTGCATATGCAGATGTTGAAGCATATGCAAATGTAGATGCCCATGCAACTGAATTTGTATATGCAACTGCATATGCATGTGCACTGAATCTGCATCCGCATCCGAATCTGCATATGCATCTGCATCTATGTATGCATCTGCATCTGCATATGCTTCAGCATCTGCAGATGCAGATGCATGTGCAGAAGTCCATGCATCTGAATCTGCATATGCAACTGCATATACATGTGAATCTGAATCTGCATCTGCATCTACATCTGCAGATGCTTATGCAGATGCAGGTACTTCAACATCTGTGTCTGCATCATTTGCATGTGCAGCAAAGGCTGCACATGATGCATATGTAGATGCTACATCTGCATACACATATTCAAAACCATAATGACAATCTGCATCAATTGTCCATGTTTCTTGCATTTTTTTACTGTGTTTCAGTATCTGTTTACATACCCTTTTCCGCCAACAGGTACAAGTGATAACAAAGCTCTAGAAGAAGCAGGAAATGGTGATGGCACCACTGGATTTTTTTCAGGCATGCTTTTTGGGTCCATGTCTGTACTTTGTCATGCCATACGGGACCACACTGTGCGCCAGTGTATGACCCTAGCATGGGAGCGAAGCTGCCACACATGCCTTGAGGTCCAGTGCAGGCACTAGCAAACAGAAGGATGCAGCTGGCTCCTTTGAGCGCGCCATAAAAAACGACAGGGAAACATTCCTGTAACGCATTTTTTATGACGGTCATCGGTGTGTTGCAGGCAGTTATTGTGGCAATCAGATTTGCACAGTTTCCTGGGTGGTCCATCATGCGCCGCAACACCTGGAGTTTGACTTGACAATGAGAGTCAACACTCTCCAAGCTGTCGTCTGCACGGAAATTCACAAGCTGATTTCATACGACACTGCATGGAGGGCGAAGAAAACCATTGTCAACAGCATTGTGGTTGATTTCGACCCCAGCTGGAAGCTCTTCCCAACTTCGTTTGATGAGGTATGTGCGATGAAAACACTCTGTCAGAATTGTCCAATACATTATTTGGTTTCTCTTTCTACGTGAAATGACATCCTACTTGTTCATGACAACGCTGCAGCTGAAGAAGGTGGAAAACCTTGCGGTTGCGGTTGCTGAAGAGGACAAAAAGAGGTGCTTCATGCGTGCATTTTATACACCTGGGACATGCGTGAGTGGCTTCGAGTACTCGCACCACATCATCAACATGGACAGGACCCACCTCCATAACGGCTTCTTGTAGGTACATAATCTTTCTTTGTATCTTCTTAGTCCATGCAATGTGAAACATCTTTAGGATTCACATGTCATGGTTTGTAGACAATGCACTCAACAATACTTTTATGCATGTATCACGTTGTGCAGGTTTTCCTCGTCACATTGACCTTTGATGAAAATGATTATTGCGTGCCAATCTGCTAGGCACTTGTCCCGGGCGAGGATGGGCGTCATTCTGCAGGAACCTACGCGCATCGTTTCCTCTCAAAGCAGTGGCGGGATCCATTGTGTTCTCTGACATGGAGCAAGGCCACATCAATTTGGTAGAAGCCACACCTACTGCACTTGGCATCTGGCAGAGAATGTCACCACCCAACATGGTGCACCATCCGAGACCGCGTTTTGGGGTCTTGCTCTTGCATGTTCCAGCGAGGCGTGGGACTGTTCTGTACAGATTCTGCATGATATGAGTTCGGGAGTTGCTACATGCCTGCTGGTGGGTGAGGTCACCGGAGAGACAGGCATCCTGTGAGAAACTTGGGCACGCATGTTTTCCCAGGTGCACGTGGGGGGAATGACACCTTCAACACTTTGGAGTTCTTGAACAGACAAACCAAGGAGTTGCGCAAGCTGTACCCCTTCTTTACGTGGGAATGCCTATACCCACTTGTTCAGAAGTTGTTTCTCATGCATCGTCGTGAAGCATGTGGCATGCGCATGCTCCTAGCCACTGTGCCAGGCATAATGTTTTCCACAACTGTTGTATGACTTGTTCATACAATGTCCAACTAAGTATTGAGTTTGCATCAACTGTTCACGACCCAACCGTCAGCGAGCGTCAAGTTAACTGCGCCACACGTCAGTGATTGAGTGCTCAGTTCGAGGATCTGCATCTTCCATGTGTCCATGCATGTGCTGTCCTTTTGCACTCAGGTCTCAACCCGGAAAAGTATACCCATGCGGGGCTGTCAAACATGAAAAATTGTTGCATACACTGTGGTTCACCGCCTGGGATAAGCTTACGCCTACTGAAACATGCAGAGGAAGATTTCTGCCCACCTGGTCAACAACGTGGACGTGGACGTCCACGTACTGTGCGCCAAGAGCGTACCCGCTATAGATGTGTAAATGTCTTTTGCTCATGGCACAACCCTGACGCTCTGCTAACATGTTAGATTTTTGCAATACCACACTAAAGGCTTGGTTGGCCTTGCTGTCAAGCTAAGACCTTTGTGCGCCAAGCAATACTTGTACAAATGCTCAACTCAGGATGCGAAAGCTTTTCTTGGGGGAAGAAATTACAAAGTTTAAAAATGAATGTACAAGCTTAGCATTAGCCTATGAACAGTTCAGGAACAAAGCCATGGCACTACCTGGCCCTCAATAAGGGCGCCACATATTGCCAAACGCTCATCCTTGCAGGAAGAGTCTTGGCGTGTCCACCGTCTTCTGGGCTGACAAGCCTTTAGGATGTGAGGATGCCTCCTAACCATGTTGGTAGAACTCTTCTCGGTTTAGTGGGTTGATGAATGGAACTCCAACAGCACTCGCAAGTGATGCTACCACAATGAAATTGCTTTGGCGGCCTCCCCTGATGCTAGCACAACTTGCTAGGCTTTTAGGGGTCTAGGAGGGGTCTCCAATAGCACTTTGGTCGAAGGCCCTTTAGTGCTAAGGCATGGAGCCTTGGACCTAGTCTTTAGATGCTGTTACTATCGAGATACCAGACTAAACATCACTGCTTTGGCAGGATAACTTGACCACATAGGTAGTCTTCCCAACAGTCCTAGTGGTTTGAACTAGTACATCTTAGGTAGTAGTCCCAACAGTCCCGGCACTCTCGCCGGTCCTGACCATTTTGGCAGTCCCAACATTCCAAGTTGCTCATGTAGTAAAGCATCGTCCCACATTAGACAATGTGTTGATAATGTACTATTCCTAGATGAGGTAGTACACAAGTTGGACAACCTTGTTATAGCCTGAACACCATTGGACATAAACCTCGTAGAGCTGACAACATCTAAACTGCATCTGCTGAGGCAATTGATGAGTTGTCCAACCTAGGTGAGAAACCCAAGGTAGTCACACCCCCCTTGCATTCTGCATCGAAGCTATGTATAGTCTTGAGTCATAAACGCAACTCCAGAAAGAAGAAACGAGGAAAGAACTAACCCAGACAATGGAATAAATCCTTGTCGGAATCTTTTCTATGAATTTCAAAACAAGTCTATAACGTCACGTTAACTCCTTTCATTGTTGCACATACAATGCTGTGCTACTGCCAAAATCTAGCATCGTTATCGCTCTGACTAACAGTAAGGACTAACTTTAAGTAGTTTTATCTATGGGTCAAAAAAATAAAACGTATCTAGAAAAAATGCATGTTATCTTGAGAATAAATGTTACATCACAATGTTGATGTGATCACACTCCTCCAATAATGAGAAACCCCTCTTTTGATTCGTTTTTTATCGTTCAAAGGAGGGGTTTGCATGGGGTTTTCGTGAGGGGATACACGAGCATCTCCTAGGCCCTGTGTTATTAGGGCTTCGCAAATGCTTGCATGAAAACAAAACACTTAACCCCAAATGAAAAGAGGGGTTGGGTTCAAAGTATGTTATCTGCAAACCAGTGGTGGTTTAGGTGTCATGAAAAAATAGTCAACATTATGAAATGGGCATTTTCGTTTTATCGCGATGGAGCGATGGCCCTTTTATTCTCAGCGCAGAAACCCCTATTACAATGGAGGGTTTCATGTTCTACACAAGCTCCACCGGTGTAAAACATACAAAAGATAAAGTTATGATAGGGGTCTACATGTCAAGAAAGAAAAGAAAAAAGACAAAATGTTCATTGCTCCATCGCGATCTCGCAAGGGAGTGACGGTCACCAACTGTGGGATGCGTGGTCATGGCCGTCGTTCTTGCCACAACCCATCTGCAGAGGAACCTTTTTCTATTGCAGCAACAACAGCTGCTGTAAGTGCCGCAGGCATGCCAAGTGACATCGAGTCTCTTAGTTCAGGTGGGGAGTAACATCTTGTTTCCTCCTGGTTTCACATTCCTATGTGTGTAGGAACCCCTCCATGTAGGGACAAGCATCATGTGGAATCCATCCATGTTTCTTTGTTTCTACATGGCTCCTCTTCATCAATTGCATGTAATGATACATCATCAATGTAGAAGTTGTGCATGGATTTGTAACGAATGTGTATGTGAAAGACAATGATGTGCCATAAGTACAAACTTTATCCAACAATTATGCATTAGCGAGTGTATGGTGTCAGGCACATTGTATTGTTGTCATTCAACACTAGACCACCCACTCCTTCACGCCCTCGCTCACTTCATTACTCGGTTGCTCATACTGTTCTTGGGTGATGGCTCACCGCGGGCATGGCCTATCACATGCTTTTGTTCATGTGTAGCAAGTGGAACTATATTAAGGGTTTAGGCCCATATATTACAAGCTACTAGAAATCCCCTAAAGGATTCCACTGCCTTGTAATGGCCTGGAAGATGCAAGATTGGTGGAATGACGTAACACATGCGTTATGGCGCTGACTGTTGGCGTATGAGCTTCAAGTTGTTTGAGTGTAAGATATTCTTCTGCAATGAGTGTTTCCCAAATTTCCCCAATGCTGCTCCAACATCTGCATTGCCTGTTCTGTGATGGAGCGCTTGCAGTCCGGACACCTAGTTCAACCACGCATGGCTCATAGAGTTTTTGCGGTGGTTTGAGACCCTGGTGACTTCATGATGATTGGACTCCTCTTGTCTCCAACATAACATGTGTTCTCCTTTGGGTCGATACCTGGGTACATGGTGTTATGCACTAGTACCTAAGGAGACCCAGCTACTATTGTTGGCACCTTTAGGCGATTTGTATATCACACGTGTGGTCTGCATGTGGCCATGGCCTGGACGAGTGCTGACATGTTGGGATTGCTCATTAGGTCACACTTGCCTAGCATTGAATTTTCAATGGTGCTACAATGCTTTTGTTGATTTTGGACATGTTCATGCATAACCTGTACTTTGTCAGCGGTGATGACCCATGTAGTATGTGCCATTTTCCACCACCTCTGGAGATCTGTCTCGTTTGGTCACACATTATCTGGTGTTCATATTCATTGTCCATCTGTGAGCATTGCCGGATCTCATGCCTCATTTTGCATGGGGCTGCATCCTCTAGAATAATGATTACACCAAGATTCACTTTCGTGCAGTTTTGAGAGTTTCCCAATGGTTGGAGCCCCTTGCTGGATTCTCTAGATCATCAATAAGGCACCAATCGCTTAGGCTTCTCCAATAGATTTATCGGTGTTAGTTTCACGTACTAGATGGTGTGTGTTTCCGAGATTTTTTGGTATGTAGCTGTTGTCAATATTTGGCTAGTTTAGGCACAGACGCTCTTTACATGGTCCGTTAGCTTACTACCGTTACTTAATCATTCCTGTAGTGTATGTAGATGATTGAGAAATTTTTGACTTATCTCTGTGGTGGAGACTTGGGCATACGGTGATATGTTGTGCTACTTTGAGAGATTGTAATGTGCCACATAATGTCGTCGCACGGAACAAAAGAAACAAGTCATGTAAGGATGAACATATTTTGTCTTTAAAAATGCATATGAAACACCTTTGAGTCGCCCACATTGAGGCGAAATGGGTAAGTAGTCGCGCAAGTACCACCGTAGTGGTACTTGCGCGCCTCGTTTGCTGACGGCACGGGCAACCGAGGTGCGGAAGTACCACCATGGTGCCTGGCGGGGCAGGTCACATTGTTCTCCACCAAAACCACCAGTTCCAATGCCATGGATCCAAGTCAATCTCGACCAAACGCCCAACACGCCCTCATTTGTCGTGCCATTGAACTCCGAGCTCAACTTCTCGCTCTTCTGCGTGAGATTTTGATGGACGTACTCCAGACCATACTATGTCGCTTGCGGCCAAGGCGAATGATGAACAGTGCCATGCCCGGGGTGGCTTGGATGCGAGAGCTAAGGGAAGGACATCCATAACGGATGAGAAACATGAGCAGGCTCACGGTTTCCTTGTAGATCCAGATTGTTGACTACATGAAAACAAGATCAACTCTACTGGACACCTACATCACCATTGAGGAGAAGGTCCTCATATTTGTGCAATGTGTGTGCTTCCGCTCAACAGTCCGGCAAGTAATGGAGAGGTTCCAGCGGGCCGCACCGACTGTTTGGTGAGCCATACACGACGTCGTCGCTGCACTTGCGGACCTCGCAGCAACCATCATCCGTCTCCCGTCTCACGATGCAGCACCACCACAACACTGGGAGGGCCGTGTCGACTTCCTGCCGTGGTTTGCAAACTGCATTTTCACCATTGACGGCATGCATGTGCACATCATTGTTCAGCATATGTGAAGAACAGCATACATTAACGGGAATTCTCAAGTGACGCAGAATATTCTTGCGGCATGCAATCATGAATTGTGCTTCACGTATGTCAGTGTTGGGTGGGAGGGGAGCGTCTATGATGCATGTATGTTTGCAGATGCAGTGGGCCAGGGATTCACATTGCCCATGAACAATTTTTTCCTTGCGGATGCTGCATTCCCAGACACTCATGGACTCATGACGCCTTATAGTGGAGTTCGTTACCACTTGCAGGAATACGGGCATGGACAGCTACAGCCACAGAATAAGGAGGGCATGCGGCTTGATTGCGCATCTTCCACATTAGCCACAAATTCTTGCATGTGTGCCTTCTTAGGATCGCGTCCTGAGGCACGAGTTGCAACTTTCTCACGCAAAGTACCGGAAGAAAAGGCAAACAACTCACGCAAGTCGTTGGTAACGAGACGGTCCAGAAGCGGTAACTTGTTAGATGCATGTATGCCATCGTCCAGGTCTGCTGCTTGCACTGCTCTCCCCCATGCTGTGTTGGGCCCGTCATCGCGGATGACACACTTGAGCTTTGTTGCACCCTTGAGTAGCCGCTCCGCATGTGAAATCTGCCGCTGCACATGCGTACGTATGCCCGCGCGAGGCTGAGGATCTTCGTCTGTCGTGGTCTCCTCTTCTGCTGCTATCTGCGGCTGTGGCATATCTGTTGCCATCACGTTGTCCCGGGTAGCCTTGTCAGAGACCAACAGGCTGCACGCGTCATCATACCATGGCAGTTGAAGGCCGTGCAGCTTCGCCTGCTCCGGGTGCGAGCACTTGATCTCGGCCTACTTCTCAGGATCAAGGTCAACCGTCCAAGTAGTTCGTTTCAATTGGACCCCTGAGCGGCTGATGAGGTCCCTGGCATGGCGCCACACCTTTGCACTAACCTGTAAGCGGCTATTCACCTGCACAGAAGTCAAAGGGTCAAAGATTGCCCACATCTCGGTGAACTTCTTAGCAAGCACGTCATGCATCTTGGCTTGCCACCCCCGGGTCGTCCTATTGGCCTCCGCAAACACCGCTGCCTCCTTCATCAAAACCGCGTCTCGTTCAGTTGACCACCATCTGATGCCAAGTCAACATTCATGGTGGATACAGTTGGACCTGCGCTGACAGCAGGACCTGCAATGGCAGTCGGAGCATTATCAGTTGGAGTGTGAATGGGCACAGGCTTCGCGATAATGGCGGGAGCTAAAGCTGGCATCTGGTCAGCGAGAGACAAGCGTCCAGCAACCAGTGGTGCAGGAGGAAACAGAACATTACGTGAATGCCTAACAGGATCAGGAAGGTCACCGCCACCACAGGGACGCATGTTGAAGCCAGTGTCAATGTCCCGCTGGTCCTCCAGGACGTCATCGTCGCGGAGCAGACGACGGGCTTTACAGCAACCCGCCACCATGTCACAGATGATCCACCGCATAGAACGTCTAATCTCCTCGTCGGAGCGTGGGTCTTTGTCCAAGGAAGTTGGAGCAGGGGATATCGGCTGCAGTGGAGGGCCTGTTGATGGAGGCAGAGCACTCATAGGTAGACGGGTCCATGACAGTGGAGGGTTGGAGTGACTTCGAAGGTGTAGCGGATATTTACAGAGAGACTAGCGACGTGTAGGATCGACAACTACAAGTTCTTTTTTGTGCACCATGAGCTTGCTACAAGTACCAAGCTCGTCCCTCACGAAAGGCTTTGCGGCTCGTTCGGCGGCGCGGTTGGCGCTCAAGTCGGCTACCGAGGCGCCAAATACTCCATTCAAATACGAGAATTCGAACAAAGAGTCTTGGGAAATCTCACATGGTTCAATCGCGTCGTTAGATTAATGGCATTCGAGCATGAAAATGCTTTTCGTAGACCTTGGCTTCCCATCCACGTATCTGGGCGCGGCTCGCCCGTAGCATAAACAAAAAGTGACTTCTAGCATCCATTTTTGTACGGAATCCATACTTGAATGCCGAAGTCAGGATGACTTCCGACCAGAAAGTCTTTTGCGCCTGCCGAGCCATGTTCCGAAGCACACGTGAGCGTTGACCTGTGCCCCGTCAGCATGCCGAGCCAGTTCCCTCTCGAAAACCTGACTTCTAAATGCTGCATGCCGAGGTGGGGAACACCATAGTAATCTAAAGCAGATAATGGAATATCGAAGGCATTGTGAGGACCTGTTTTTTACAGGATTGCTTTTTGACTGCGTGCTTTCAATGAATGTTCAAAATTGAAGGTCGATGACGTTTCACAAGTTGCTCGTGACAACCTCAGCAATAGCCTCCACTTCACAAAGGTCATGGCGAATTGAAGACCGGTGTGTCTGCCAGATCGAGCCTGTGACTGGCACTGGTCTGCCGACGGGCTTCGACGTTGATCTAATCGGCCATCGAGGCCCAAATGGTTGAACAGATGGGCCGTCGAGGCCCCAGGATTGACAAATGATCGAAACGGGTCCCCATATCGAACCTAAGAAAGAACCAGGACTCCAAACTGCCCTACTACTTAACCCAAAGGGATCCTTACGACTCGATTTCCGAATTGACCATAGTTGAAAGGCCAAACTTGGATCGAAGCCTGTTGTAAACATTCCAGCCCTAAATGCTGTCCACCAGCACAGTCACATCTTCGCGGTCGACCTAGTTTGGTCTTGGGAATTCCCCGAACAGGGCAACGCCACCAAGTAGGAAACCGATAGGGCAAAACAGCCAGGATATCCATGTTCCCGAAGAGCGGACCCTCCCATATCCACGAGCGAAACTTTATGTCCCCCATATCCAGCACTTTAAAACATAAGAACGAGGTATCCGCCTCCCTCGCTGTGCTCGATCAGCAACATGCGTCGCTGATCGAGCATCGCGGGGGAGGTGATGCTACACCCACGACCGCTAAGGGGCAGCAGACACGTCATCACACAAACCCCCCCCCCCCCCCCCCCCCCCCCCCCCCCC
>SZWC01009081.1:90246-102297 GCA_023375785.1 Penium margaritaceum
CAACCCCCCCCCCCCACCCCCATTCCACCTGTACCTTCGCGAGACTGCGGGATCCTCGCTTGCGACGTCACGAATTCTGTGAAGGAAGTCCCTCTGAGTATCCTCCTGATCAGATGAAGTATCAAAGAAACATTTCATGTGTTCTGGTCTCAAGATAAGCTTAACAAAATTTTGAGGGTGGACACATGGCTACATAACCACCACGTCAGAATGAAAACATATAGGAACTGTTCTTTCACAAAAACTCATGCTAAAGAACAAAAAATAGGAAAATGCTCAAAATTAAGAAACAATTTGCTAAACCATGACATAAACCTACCCTAGTGACTTTGAAATTTGTAGTTTTAGAAGTTGTTAATTTAGGGTTCTTTAAAATCGTCGCTTGGATAATGTTTTTCTGTTTTCTTGACATTCGTCAAAGCGTAAGTGGTGACTCCTTGTATTCGGCTATGGGTCCGGTGCACTTTCATCAATTTGGCAAAAAGCATTAAATCACGTGCGCGATCCATATATATTACTGAAGTGATGTACTCCATTTAATAACATTCATCAACATACAAGGAAACAATACATAAAACAATTAAACATATACTACAACAATGATGTAAATAAACACATAGATACATGTTTACATATGATAAGTGTTATTCATATTTGTAACAATGATGTTAATTAACACATAGATACATGTTTACATATAATAAGTGTTATTCATATTTGTTTGAATGAATAAATATGTATGCATAATCATTTACGTGTAAGGATAAAGCAATAAACATGTTGAATTTTAAGAAGTATATACATAAGACGTATAGATGGATAACCTTATTTGCATATATACATGTATCGTTACAATTAAATATGTACGTATAGGTTCATTTATATAAGATATCATGGATAGGTGTGTGTGTAGGGAAAGTTATATACATCTCCAATTTCATGTACATACACATACATATAGACATATGCACATACATATACACAAACATATACATAAACACAAAAATATGCATATACATAAAAATAAACATACACATACACAAACACATACACATACACATACACATACACATACATATAAATATGCATATACATATACCTAAACATACACATATGCATATACAAATACATATACATATACATATACATATACATATACATATACATATACATATACATATACATGCACATATACATGTACATATACGTAAACGTATACGTATACGTCTACGTGTACATATACATCTACGTATACATATACATATACATATACATATACATATACATATACATATACATATACATATACATATACATATACATATACATATACATATACATATACATATACATATACATATCCATATACATATACATATCCATATACATATACATATCCATATACATATACATATCCATATACATATACATATCCATATACATATACATATCCATATACATATACATATCCATATACATATACATATCCATATACATATACATATCCATATACATATACATATCCATATACATATACATATCCATATACATATACATATCCATATACATATACATATCCATATACATATACATATCCATATACATATACATATCCATATACATATACATATCCATATACATATACATATCCATATACATATACATATCCATATACATATACATATCCATATACATATACATATCCATATACATATACATATCCATATACATATACATATCCATATACATATACATATCCATATACATATACATATCCATATACATATACATATCCATATACATATACATATCCATATACATATACATATCCATATACATATACATATCCATATACATATACATATCCATATACATATACATATCCATATACATATACATATCCATATACATATACATATCCATATACATATACATATCCATATACATATACATATCCATATACATATACATATCCATATACATATACATATCCATATACATATACATATCCATATACATATACATATCCATATACATATACATATCCATATACATATACATATCCATATACATATACATATCCATATACATATACATATCCATATACATATACATATCCATATACATATACATATCCATATACATATACATATCCATATACATATACATATCCATATACATATACATATCCATATACATATACATATCCATATACATATACATATCCATATACATATACATATCCATATACATATACATATCCATATACATATACATATCCATATACATATACATATCCATATACATATACATATCCATATACATATACATATCCATATACATATACATATCCATATACATATACATATCCATATACATATACATATCCATATACATATACATATCCATATACATATACATATCCATATACATATACATATCCATATACATATACATATCCATATACATATACATATCCATATACATATACATATCCATATACATATACATATCCATATACATATACATATCCATATACATATACATATCCATATACATATACATATCCATATACATATACATATCCATATACATATACATATCCATATACATATACATATCCATATACATATACATATCCATATACATATACATATCCATATACATATACATATCCATATACATATACATATCCATATACATATACATATCCATATACATATACATATCCATATACATATACATATCCATATACATATACATATCCATATACATATACATATCCATATACATATACATATCCATATACATATACATATCCATATACATATACATATCCATATACATATACATATCCATATACATATACATATCCATATACATATACATATCCATATACATATACATATCCATATACATATACATATCCATATACATATACATATCCATATACATATACATATCCATATACATATACATATCCATATACATATACATATCCATATACATATACATATCCATATACATATACATATCCATATACATATACATATCCATATACATATACATATCCATATACATATACATATCCATATACATATACATATCCATATACATATACATATCCATATACATATACATATCCATATACATATACATATCCATATACATATACATATCCATATACATATACATATCCATATACATATACATATCCATATACATATACATATCCATATACATATACATATCCATATACATATACATATCCATATACATATACATATCCATATACATATACATATCCATATACATATACATATCCATATACATATACATATCCATATACATATACATATCCATATACATATACATATCCATATACATATACATATCCATATACATATACATATCCATATACATATACATATCCATATACATATACATATCCATATACATATACATATCCATATACATATACATATCCATATACATATACATATCCATATACATATACATATCCATATACATATACATATCCATATACATATACATATCCATATACATATACATATCCATATACATATACATATCCATATACATATACATATCCATATACATATACATATCCATATACATATACATATCCATATACATATACATATCCATATACATATACATATCCATATACATATACATATCCATATACATATACATATCCATATACATATACATATCCATATACATATACATATCCATATACATATACATATCCATATACATATACATATCCATATACATATACATATCCATATACATATACATATCCATATACATATACATATCCATATACATATACATATCCATATACATATACATATCCATATACATATACATATCCATATACATATACATATCCATATACATATACATATCCATATACATATACATATCCATATACATATACATATCCATATACATATACATATCCATATACATATACATATCCATATACATATACATATCCATATACATATACATATCCATATACATATACATATCCATATACATATACATATCCATATACATATACATATCCATATACATATACATATCCATATACATATACATATCCATATACATATACATATCCATATACATATACATATCCATATACATATACATATCCATATACATATACATATCCATATACATATACATATCCATATACATATACATATCCATATACATATACATATCCATATACATATACATATCCATATACATATACATATCCATATACATATACATATCCATATACATATACATATCCATATACATATACATATCCATATACATATACATATCCATATACATATACATATCCATATACATATACATATCCATATACATATACATATCCATATACATATACATATCCATATACATATACATATCCATATACATATACATATCCATATACATATACATATCCATATACATATACATATCCATATACATATACATATCCATATACATATACATATCCATATACATATACATATCCATATACATATACATATCCATATACATATACATATCCATATACATATACATATCCATATACATATACATATCCATATACATATACATATCCATATACATATACATATCCATATACATATACATATCCATATACATATACATATCCATATACATATACATATCCATATACATATACATATCCATATACATATACATATCCATATACATATACATATCCATATACATATACATATCCATATACATATACATATCCATATACATATACATATCCATATACATATACATATCCATATACATATACATATCCATATACATATACATATCCATATACATATACATATCCATATACATATACATATCCATATACATATACATATCCATATACATATACATATCCATATACATATACATATCCATATACATATACATATCCATATACATATACATATCCATATACATATACATATCCATATACATATACATATCCATATACATATACATATCCATATACATATACATATCCATATACATATACATATCCATATACATATACATATCCATATACATATACATATCCATATACATATACATATCCATATACATATACATATCCATATACATATACATATCCATATACATATACATATCCATATACATATACATATCCATATACATATACATATCCATATACATATACATATCCATATACATATACATATCCATATACATATACATATCCATATACATATACATATCCATATACATATACATATCCATATACATATACATATCCATATACATATACATATCCATATACATATACATATCCATATACATATACATATCCATATACATATACATATCCATATACATATACATATCCATATACATATACATATCCATATACATATACATATCCATATACATATACATATCCATATACATATACATATCCATATACATATACATATCCATATACATATACATATCCATATACATATACATATCCATATACATATACATATCCATATACATATACATATCCATATACATATACATATCCATATACATATACATATCCATATACATATACATATCCATATACATATACATATCCATATACATATACATATCCATATACATATACATATCCATATACATATACATATCCATATACATATACATATCCATATACATATACATATCCATATACATATACATATCCATATACATATACATATCCATATACATATACATATCCATATACATATACATATCCATATACATATACATATCCATATACATATACATATCCATATACATATACATATCCATATACATATACATATCCATATACATATACATATCCATATACATATACATATCCATATACATATACATATCCATATACATATACATATCCATATACATATACATATCCATATACATATACATATCCATATACATATACATATCCATATACATATACATATCCATATACATATACATATCCATATACATATACATATCCATATACATATACATATCCATATACATATACATATCCATATACATATACATATCCATATACATATACATATCCATATACATATACATATCCATATACATATACATATACATATACATATACATATACATATACATATACATATACATATACATATACATATACATATACATATACATATACATATACATATTCATATACATATACATATACATATACATGTACGTATACATATACATATACATATACATATACATATACATATACATATACATATACATATACATATACACATACATATACATATACATATACATATACGTATACGTACACGTATACGTATACGTATACATATACGTATACGTATACGTATATGTATACGTATACGTATACGTATATGTATACGTATACGTATACGTATATGTATACGTATACGTATACGTATATGTATACGTATACGTATACGTATATGTATACGTATACGTATACGTATATGTATACGTATACGTATACGTATATGTATACGTATACGTATACGTATATGTATACGTATACGTATACGTATATGTATACGTATACGTATACGTATATGTATACGTATACGTATACGTATATGTATACGTATACGTATACGTATATGTATACGTATACGTATACGTATATGTATACGTATACGTATACGTATATGTATACGTATACGTATACGTATATGTATACGTATACGTATACGTATATGTATACGTATACGTATACGTATATGTATACGTATACGTATACGTATATGTATACGTATACGTATACGTATATGTATACGTATACGTATACGTATATGTATACGTATACGTATACGTATATGTATACGTATACGTATACGTATATGTATACGTATACGTATACGTATATGTATACGTATACGTATACGTATATGTATACGTATACGTATACGTATATGTATACGTATACGTATACGTATATGTATACGTATACGTATACGTATATGTATACGTATACGTATACGTATATGTATACGTATACGTATACGTATATGTATACGTATACGTATACGTATATGTATACGTATACGTATACGTATATGTATACGTATACGTATACGTATATGTATACGTATACGTATACGTATATGTATACGTATACGTATACGTATATGTATACGTATACGTATACGTATATGTATACGTATACGTATACGTATATGTATACGTATACGTATACGTATATGTATACGTATACGTATACGTATATGTATACGTATACGTATACGTATATGTATACGTATACGTATACGTATATGTATACGTATACGTATACGTATATGTATACGTATACGTATACGTATATGTATACGTATACGTATACGTATATGTATACGTATACGTATACGTATATGTATACGTATACGTATACGTATATGTATACGTATACGTATACGTATATGTATACGTATACGTATACGTATATGTATACGTATACGTATACGTATATGTATACGTATACGTATACGTATATGTATACGTATACGTATACGTATATGTATACGTATACGTATACGTATATGTATACGTATACGTATACGTATATGTATACGTATACGTATACGTATATGTATACGTATACGTATACGTATATGTATACGTATACGTATACGTATATGTATACGTATACGTATACGTATATGTATACGTATACGTATACGTATATGTATACGTATACGTATACGTATATGTATACGTATACGTATACGTATATGTATACGTATACGTATACGTATATGTATACGTATACGTATACGTATATGTATACGTATACGTATACGTATATGTATACGTATACGTATACGTATATGTATACGTATACGTATACGTATATGTATACGTATACGTATACGTATATGTATACGTATACGTATACGTATATGTATACGTATACGTATACGTATATGTATACGTATACGTATACGTATATGTATACGTATACGTATACGTATATGTATACGTATACGTATACGTATATGTATACGTATACGTATACGTATATGTATACGTATACGTATACGTATATGTATACGTATACGTATACGTATATGTATACGTATACGTATACGTATATGTATACGTATACGTATACGTATATGTATACGTATACGTATACGTATATGTATACGTATACGTATACGTATATGTATACGTATACGTATACGTATATGTATACGTATACGTATACGTATATGTATACGTATACGTATACGTATATGTATACGTATACGTATACGTATATGTATACGTATACGTATACGTATATGTATACGTATACGTATACGTATATGTATACGTATACGTATACGTATATGTATACGTATACGTATACGTATATGTATACGTATACGTATACGTATATGTATACGTATACGTATACGTATATGTATACGTATACGTATACGTATATGTATACGTATACGTATACGTATATGTATACGTATACGTATACGTATATGTATACGTATACGTATACGTATATGTATACGTATACGTATACGTATATGTATACGTATACGTATACGTATATGTATACGTATACGTATACGTATATGTATACGTATACGTATACGTATATGTATACGTATACGTATACGTATATGTATACGTATACGTATACGTATATGTATACGTATACGTATACGTATATGTATACGTATACGTATACGTATATGTATACGTATACGTATACGTATATGTATACGTATACGTATACGTATATGTATACGTATACGTATACGTATATGTATACGTATACGTATACGTATATGTATACGTATACGTATACGTATATGTATACGTATACGTATACGTATATGTATACGTATACGTATACGTATATGTATACGTATACGTATACGTATATGTATACGTATACGTATACGTATATGTATACGTATACGTATACGTATATGTATACGTATACGTATACGTATATGTATACGTATACGTATACGTATATGTATACGTATACGTATACGTATATGTATACGTATACGTATACGTATATGTATACGTATACGTATACGTATATGTATACGTATACGTATACGTATATGTATACGTATACGTATACGTATATGTATACGTATACGTATACGTATATGTATACGTATACGTATACGTATATGTATACGTATACGTATACGTATATGTATACGTATACGTATACGTATATGTATACGTATACGTATACGTATATGTATACGTATACGTATACGTATATGTATACGTATACGTATACGTATATGTATACGTATACGTATACGTATATGTATACGTATACGTATACGTATATGTATACGTATACGTATACGTATATGCATGTGCATATGTATATGTGTATGTGTATGTGTATGTGTATGTGTATGTGTATGTGTATGTGTATGTGTATGTGTATGTGTATGTATATGTATATGTTTATGTATGTGTATACGTATAAGTATATGTATATGTATATACATATGTACATGTATATTTTTTCTTGTATGTATATGTGTGTATATGTACACGTATATGTATATGTATATATGTATATGTACACGTATATGCATATGTTTATGTATATGCAACTACATATGAATATGCATGCATATACTTATATGTGTAGTTACTAGTATAATTTATGTAGTGCAACTCTATTATTTTAGACAGAGATGTAAACATGTACAAGGATTGTTCATTTCACTTAAGGCGAAACATTATGCTGCTTTCAGTTGGGACTTTCATAGTATACTTTTGTTCGCTGCGCAGATGAGATACGGAGTCATTTGTGAGGCTTTGCGTGATATTACTTGAGAGATTAATTCATTAAGAGGGGTGAGTCCTTCGTTGAGGGAGGTAGGTAAGCGTTTTGTCGAAAGCAACGTCTGCATGACCGACATTGGTCCTTTCTTTCTCATTTGATTCTCGAACTCACTTTCAATGTTATATAATGTAATGAAACCCTCTAGCCTATGAACTACCGTTGTTCTCGCTCGTTCTCCTAACGGGCCCGCGATTGCGTTGCCCGGCAGCATATCGTGAACGACCCGCCGTTCATGCGGTGTGGCCGACAACACCACTTCAGGAATGGAAAATCCACTCAAAGAGCAATGGAAGTATCTCAAACCCATCTTTTCAAGGGTTTGCGATACTTCCTTTTCGCTTTTCTTCATGTCTCCATGTCGACGCTGCTTGGTATGCTTCGTCGACATGCGGAATTTCTGTCGGAAATTGGATGCATCGTTCTTCTTGTGTGAGTCTCTGGCATGGCGGCAAAAATCTGCGAAGTCGTGGATATGGCATGCTTTTTACGCGGTCCATGGATATGGGGGATCTATCGAGAATTCGATGGTTATATTGTCACACCCCCTAAAATGATATCCAGCCTGCAAGGTGAATCCGAGCATACCCTAATAATACAACAATTTCCTCCTCGCCTTCGCATCCCCTCATCCTGTGCGCTCCACTCGTCACTACGTTCGACGCAAGGCGCCAGCCGGGCACGGGCCTCCCCTGCTGCGCACGGGATGGGCCACTCGGCCAGTAGGCCGTCCGCGCTCTGCTGTTGTCTGCGCTGTCTACTCACGTTTGATGAGCGTGTCACCCTTGTCGTCAAGGCCGGCGTACCGCCACGCGCACTCCCATTGCCACCGCGTCCGCGCATGCGCATCGGCACGCTTCCAATGCGCGCAGCACCACACCTGCATCACTGGTCCACGTAGGAACCGCTCTAAAGTGGCCGCCGAGGTTGCTTGCTCTCACTACCCAGTGGCCCACCCACCTCCCGTCTGCTGCACTCCGATTAGTTCCATCTCAACCGTGTCCCCACCGTGTCGCACGACGACGAGAGAAGACAACCAGTCCCTCCCTCCGCGAGCACTCAAACATGGATCCCCAAAGATGAACAGAACAAATGCCTCGCTCGCTCTATCTTCGCCTTCCCGACATCTAGTTCAACAAGACCCAAACACGCACACCCGTTGAAGACTCGCGCCACGCCACACAAAGTAGTCCACTTAATCCCTCCCTCGGAGGTCGTGCACCACTCGCCGACCCACCAGCGCTCAGCCACCGTCGGTTCCTCACTCGCACCTGCAACGACCACCGAAAGAAGAGAACTTCCGCACGAACGACGTCGTAGGCTACGAGTCGGAGAGCCACCTTGCGCCACGCCTTTGCACCCACCACACCATCACGAGACCAACTGACCCAAGGACGGGGCTCGCCCCCGCAACGCACACAACCGCTGTTTCATGTGCGACGTTGATTCATTCGCAAACCTGCTTCCTCTTTCGTTCCCTCCGTGCGTCCGCCGCGCGTCGCTGTGCGAGCAAAAGCCACCACCGCTCTGCAGCTTGCCCTTACGTCGTAGGCCTTGAGGCCTGTCCCGTTCGACGGAAGACCGCCGGCATCTCCTGCGCGTCAGAGTCTGCACCTGAGCGCTGGCCTTATACTCTTTGAAGAGAGAAGGCGTTAGTTTCTTGTCTCGGAATGGCGTCGAGGCAGCAGCCTCTACGGCTGCTTCTGTGCCTCGCGCTGCTTTCGTCGTCGTTGTCTCAAGAATGGACGACATTGCGTTGCCACGCGGCGCGACTCACGCGCGTGCTGGAGCAAACGGAAGCGCACAGCCTCAAAGCAGACGCCCAAGCAGAGGGTGAGTGCGTGTACCCCGTTTGCTCTTGAAGTGGTACCCCGTTTGCTCGTGAAGTGGTACGTCATTTGCTCGTGAAGTTGATGTCGTTTGTCGTTACGCACTGGTACGTCGCTTCTACTTGGCGATGGAAAATGACACCCTGTAGCGTCTGTCTGTTGACTGTGCCGGACAAGGAGGCGCCTATGAGTGTGTGTATATGTGTGTGTGTGTGTGTGTGTGTGTGTGTGTGCGTGTGCGTGTGCGTGTGCGTGTGCGTGTGCGTGTGC
>SZWC01009082.1:12452-29471 GCA_023375785.1 Penium margaritaceum
GTTGCGCCCTAGTTGCACCGTATTTACTCCCTAGTTGCGCCCTGGTTGTGCCCTGGTTGCCCCCTAGTTGCGCCCTAGTTGCACCCAAAGTGGTACCGTAGTCGCGCCCTAGTCGCGCCCTAGTTACGTCCTAGTTGCGCCCTAGTTGCACCCTAGTTGCGCCCTAGTTGCACCCTAGTTGCACCCTAGTTGCGCCCTAGTTGTGCCCTAGTTGCGTCCTAGTTGCGCCCTAGTTGCGTCCTAGTTGCACCCTAGTTGCACCCTACTTGCACCCTAGTTGCACCCTTCTTGCGCCCTACTGTCACCTACTTGCGCCCTAGTTGCACCTCTGATGGGCACTAACTACGCCCTAGTTGTCCCCTAGTGGCGTCGTAATTGCGTCCTACTTGCACCCTACTTGCGTCCTAGTTGCGCCTTAGTTGCACCCTAGTTGCGCCCAACTTGCACACTAGTTGCACCCTAGTTGTATCCTAGTTGCGCCCTAGTTGCGCCATAGTTGCACCCTAGTTACACCCTAGTTGCACCCTAGTTGCGCCCAACTTGCACACTAGTTGCACCCTAGTTGTATCCTAGTTGCGCCCTAGTTGCGCCATAGTTGCACCCTAGTTACACCCTAGTTACACCCTCGTTGCACCCTCGTTGCGCCCTCGTTACGTCCTCATTGTGCCCTCATTGCGCCCTAGTTGCACCCTAGTTGCGCCCAAGTTACGCCCAAGTTGCGCCCTAGTTGCGCCCTAGTTGCACCCTAGTTGCGCCATAGTTGCGCCCTATTTCGCCCTAGTTGAGCCCTAGTTGCGTCCTAGTTGCGCCCTATTTGCGCCATAGTTGTGCCCTAGTAGTGCCCTACTTGCACCCTACTTGCGCCCTACTCGCGCCCTAGTTACGCCCTAGTTGCGCCCTAGTCGGGTCCTAGTTGTGCCCTAGTAACACCCTAGTTGCGTCCTTCTTGCACACTTATTTCACCCTACTTACGTCCTACTGGCGCCCTTCTTGTGCCCTAGTTGCGCATTAGTTGGGCACTAGCTACGCCATGGTTGTATCCTAGTTGCATCCTAGTTGCGTCTTACTTGCGCCCTACTTGCGCCCTAGTTGCACCCTAGTTACGCCCTAGTTGCGCCCTAGTTGCGCCCTAGTTGTGCCCTAGTTGCACCCTAGTTGCGCCCTAGTTGCACCCTAGTTGCACCCTAGTCGCACCCTAGTTGCGCCTAATTTGCGCCCTGGTTGCACCCTAGTTGCGCCCTAGTTGCGCCCTAGTTGTGCCCTAGTTGCACCCTAGTTGCGCCCTAGTTGCACCCTAGTTGCACCCTAGTCGCACCCTAGTTGCGCCTAATTTGCGCCCTGGTTGCACCCTGGTTGCGCACTAGCTGCGCCCTAGTTGCGCCCTAGTTATGTCCTAGCTGCACCCTAGTTGCGACCTAGTTGCATCCTAGTTGTGCCCTAGTTGTGCCCTAGTTGCGTCATAGTTGCGCCCTAGTTATGCCCTAGTTGCACCCTAGTTCTGCCCTAGTTACGCCCTAGTTGCACCCTAGTTGCGTCCTAGTTGTTGTCAGAAAAACACACTGATAAGACATCTCAATAACGGTTCAAGTCCCACACTGAACCAACTTGACCAACGGCCCTCCGATCGCTTGACCGTTGGGAACCTTCTGTCAAGTCATCCCCTAATAAAGTGACATCTGTCACACCGCGTCCGGCTAGCGGAAAAGAAGCCGTTGCTTTGTCTACTTTGTCCTGTTCTCTCCTTTTATAACGAGGATGTTCATTCCCTCGAGTCAACCAGAACAGTTCTGCACATCCTGTTCCCCCTTGGTTCCGCGGCTTCGCCGCCGTGTCCTCGCTCTGCTCGCTTCTTGCATTTCCTGGTTGCGCCCTAGGTGCGCCCTAGTTGCGTCCTAGTTGCGACCTACTTGCGTCCTAGTTGTGCCCAAGTTGTGCCCTAGTTGCGCCCTAGTTCACCCTAGTTGCGCCCTAGTTGCGCCCTAGTTGCACCCTAGTTGCACCCTAGTTGCGCCCTAGTTGCGTCCTAGTTGCACCCTCGCTACGCCCTCATTGCGTCCTACTTGCGTCCCCATTGCACCCTTGTTCCACCCTAGTTGCGTTCTAGTTGCGCCCTAGTTGCGTCCTAGTTGCGCCCTAGTTGCGTCCTAGTTGCGCCCTAGTTGCGCCCTAGCTGCGCTCTACTTGCGCCCTAGTTGCGCCCTAATTGCGCCCTAGTTGCGCCCTAGTTGCACCCTAGTTGCGTCCTAGTTGCGCCCTAGTTGCGTCCTAGTTGCGCCCTAGTTGCGCCCTAGCTGCGCTCTACTTGCGCCCTAGTTGCGCCCTAATTGCGCCCTAGTTGCGCCCTAGTTGCACCCTAGTTGAGCCCTAGTTGCGCACTAGTTGTGCCCTAGTTGCACCCTCATCGCGCCCTAGTTGTGCCCTAGTTGCGCCCTAGATGCGTCCTAGTTACGCCCTAGTTGCGTCCTCATTGCGCCCTTGTTATGCCATAGTTGCGCCCTAGTTGCGCTCTAGTTACGCCCTGGTTGCATCCTAGTTGCGCCCTAGTTGCACCCTAGCTGCGCTCTAGTTGCGCCCTAGTTGCACCCTAATTGTGCGCTAGTTGTGCCCTAGTTGCGCCCTAGTTGAGCCCTAGTTGCGCACTAGTTGTGCCCTAGTTGCACCCTTGTTGCGCCTTAGTTGTGCCCTAGTTGCGTCCTACTTGCGCCCTAGTTGCGCCTTAGTTGTGCCCTAGTTGCGTCCTACTTGCGCCCTACTTACGCCCTAGTTGCGCCCTACTTGCACCCTAGTTACGTCTTAGTTGCACCCTAGTTGCGCCCTAGTTGCGCCTGTGTTGGACACTAGCTACGTCCTAGTTGTACCCTACTTGCGCCCTAGTTGCTTCCTACTTGTGCCCTATTTGCACCCTAGTTGTGCCTTAGTTGCACCCTAGTTGCGCCCTAGTTGCGCCCTACTTGCGCCCTAGTTGCGCCTCAGTTGGGCACTAGCTACGCCCTAGTTGTCCCCTAGTTGCGCCCTAGTTGTGTCTTACTTGCACCCTAGTTGCGCCTTAGTGCGCCCTAGTTGCGCCCTACTTGCGCCCTAGTTGCGCCTCAGTTGGGCACTAGCTACGCCCTAGTTGTCCCCTAGTTGCGCCCTAGTTGTGTCTTACTTGCACCCTAGTTGCGCCTTAGTGCGCCCTAGTTGCGCCCTACTTGCGCCCTAGTTGCGCCTCAGTTGGGCACTAGCTACGCCCTAGTTGTCCCCTAGTTGCGCCCTAGTTGTGTCTTACTTGCACCCTAGTTGCGCCTTAGTGCGCCCTAGTTGCGCCCTACTTGCGCCCTAGTTGCGCCTCAGTTGGGCACTAGCTACGCCCTAGTTGTCCCCTAGTTGCGCCCTAGTTGTGTCTTACTTGCACCCTAGTTGCGCCTTAGTGCGCCCTAGTTGCGCCCTACTTGCGCCCTAGTTGCGCCTCAGTTGGGCACTAGCTACGCCCTAGTTGTCCCCTAGTTGCGCCCTAGTTGTGTCTTACTTGCACCCTAGTTGCGCCTTAGTGCGCCCTAGTTGCGCCCTACTTGCGCCCTAGTTGCGCCTCAGTTGGGCACTAGCTACGCCCTAGTTGTCCCCTAGTTGCGCCCTAGTTGTGTCTTACTTGCACCCTAGTTGCGCCTTAGTGCGCCCTAGTTGCGCCCTACTTGCGCCCTAGTTGCGCCTCAGTTGGGCACTAGCTACGCCCTAGTTGTCCCCTAGTTGCGCCCTAGTTGTGTCTTACTTGCACCCTAGTTGCGCCTTAGTGCGCCCTAGTTGCGCCCTACTTGCGCCCTAGTTGCGCCTCAGTTGGGCACTAGCTACGCCCTAGTTGTCCCCTAGTTGCGCCCTAGTTGTGTCTTACTTGCACCCTAGTTGCGCCTTAGTGCGCCCTAGTTGCGCCCTACTTGCGCCCTAGTTGCGCCTCAGTTGGGCACTAGCTACGCCCTAGTTGTCCCCTAGTTGCGCCCTAGTTGTGTCTTACTTGCACCCTAGTTGCGCCTTAGTGCGCCCTAGTTGCGCCCTACTTGCGCCCTAGTTGCGCCTCAGTTGGGCACTAGCTACGCCCTAGTTGTCCCCTAGTTGCGCCCTAGTTGTGTCTTACTTGCACCCTAGTTGCGCCTTAGTGCGCCCTAGTTGCGCCCTACTTGCGCCCTAGTTGCGCCTCAGTTGGGCACTAGCTACGCCCTAGTTGTCCCCTAGTTGCGCCCTAGTTGTGTCTTACTTGCACCCTAGTTGCGCCTTAGTGCGCCCTAGTTGCGCCCTACTTGCGCCCTAGTTGCGCCTCAGTTGGGCACTAGCTACGCCCTAGTTGTCCCCTAGTTGCGCCCTAGTTGTGTCTTACTTGCACCCTAGTTGCGCCTTAGTGCGCCCTAGTTGCGCCCTACTTGCGCCCTAGTTGCGCCTCAGTTGGGCACTAGCTACGCCCTAGTTGTCCCCTAGTTGCGCCCTAGTTGTGTCTTACTTGCACCCTAGTTGCGCCTTAGTGCGCCCTAGTTGCGCCCTACTTGCGCCCTAGTTGCGCCTCAGTTGGGCACTAGCTACGCCCTAGTTGTCCCCTAGTTGCGCCCTAGTTGTGTCTTACTTGCACCCTAGTTGCGCCTTAGTGCGCCCTAGTTGCGCCCTACTTGCGCCCTAGTTGCGCCTCAGTTGGGCACTAGCTACGCCCTAGTTGTCCCCTAGTTGCGCCCTAGTTGTGTCTTACTTGCACCCTAGTTGCGCCTTAGTGCGCCCTAGTTGCGCCCTACTTGCGCCCTAGTTGCGCCTCAGTTGGGCACTAGCTACGCCCTAGTTGTCCCCTAGTTGCGCCCTAGTTGTGTCTTACTTGCACCCTAGTTGCGCCTTAGTGCGCCCTAGTTGCGCCCTACTTGCGCCCTAGATGCGTCCTAGTTGCCCCCTAGTTGCGCCCTTATTGCGCCCTTATTACACCATACTTACGCCCTATTGGCGCCCTACTTGCGTCCTAGTTGCGCCTTAGTTGCGCCCTAATTGCGCCCTCGTTGTGCCCTCATTGCACCCTAGTTGCGCCCTCGTTGCGCCCTTGTTGTGCCCTAGTTGTGCCCTGGTTGCACTCTTGTTGCGCCCGAGTTGCGTCCTAGTTGCGCCCTAGTTGCACCCTAGTTGCGCTCTAGTTGCGCCCTAGTTGCGCCCTAATTGCGCCCTAGTTGCGCCCTAGTTGCGCCCTAGTTGAGCCCGAGTTGCGCACTAGTTGTGCCCTAGTTGCAGCCTTGTTGCGCCTTAGTTGTGCCCTAGTTGCACCCTAATTGCGCCCTACTTGCGCCCTAGTTGCGCCCTACTTGCACCCTAGTTGCGTCTTAGTTGCACCCTAGTTGCGCCCTAGTTGCGCCTCAGTTGGGCACTAGCTACGTCCTAGTTGTACACCACTTGCCTCCTAGTTATTTCCTACTTGTGCCCTATTTGCGCCCTAGTTTCGCCTTAGTTGCGCCCTAGTTGCGTCCTAGTTGCACCCTAGTTGCGCCCTAGTTGCGCCCTAGTTGAGCCCGAGTTGCGCACTAGTTGTGCCCTAGTTGCAGCCTTGTTGCGCCTTAGTTGTGCCCTAGTTGCACCCTAATTGCGCCCTACTTGCGCCCTAGTTGCGCCCTACTTGCACCCTAGTTGCGTCTTAGTTGCACCCTAGTTGCGCCCTAGTTGCGCCCTAGTTGAGCCCGAGTTGCGCACTAGTTGTGCCCTAGTTGCAGCCTTGTTGCGCCTTAGTTGTGCCCTAGTTGCACCCTAATTGCGCCCTACTTGCGCCCTAGTTGCGCCCTACTTGCACCCTAGTTGCGTCTTAGTTGCACCCTAGTTGCGCCCTAGTTGCGCCCTAGTTGAGCCCGAGTTGCGCACTAGTTGTGCCCTAGTTGCAGCCTTGTTGCGCCTTAGTTGTGCCCTAGTTGCACCCTAATTGCGCCCTACTTGCGCCCTAGTTGCGCCCTACTTGCACCCTAGTTGCGTCTTAGTTGCACCCTAGTTGCGCCCTAGTTGCGCCTCAGTTGGGCACTAGCTACGTCCTAGTTGTACACCACTTGCCTCCTAGTTATTTCCTACTTGTGCCCTATTTGCGCCCTAGTTTCGCCTTAGTTGCGCCCTATTTGCGTCCTAGTTGCACCCTAGTTGCGCCCTAGTTACACCATAGTTGCGCCCTAGTTGTGCCTTAGTTGCGCCCTAGTTGCGCCCTAGTTGCGCCCTATTTGCGCCCTAGTTTCCCCCAGTTGCGTCCTAAGTGTGCCGTAGTTGCGTCCTAGTCGTGCGAGAGTTGTGCCAGAGTTGTGCCAGAACTGTGCAACAGTTGTGCCTAGTTGTGCCAGAGTTGTGCCAGAGTTGTGCCAGAGATGTGCCAGAGTTGTGCAAGAGTTGTGCCAGAGTTGTACCAGAGATGTGCCAGAGTTGTGCCAGAGTTGTGCCAGAGGTATGCCAGAACTGTGCCAGAGCTGTGCAATAGTTGTGCCAGAGGTGTGCCAGAGTTGTGCCAGAGTTGTGCCAGAGTTATGCCCAAGTTGTGTGAGAGTTGTGCCAAAGTTGTGCCAGAGTTGTGCCAGAGTTGAGCCAGAGTTGTGCCAGAGTTGTGCCAGAGTCGTGCCATAGTTGTGCCCGAGTTGTAGCAGAGTTGTGCCAGAGTTGTGCCAGAGTCGTGCCATAGTTGTGCCCGAGTTGTAGCAGAGTTGTGCCAGAGTTGTGCCAGAGTCGTGCCATAGTTGTGCCCGAGTTGTAGCAGAGTTGTGCCAGAGTTGTGCCAGAGTCGTGCCATAGTTGTGCCCGAGTTGTAGCAGAGTTGTGCCAGAGTTGTGCCAGAGTCGTGCCATAGTTGTGCCCGAGTTGTAGCAGAGTTGTGCCAGAGTTGTGCCAGAGTCGTGCCATAGTTGTGCCCGAGTTGTAGCAGAGTTGTGCCAGAGTTGTGCCAGAGTCGTGCCATAGTTGTGCCCGAGTTGTAGCAGAGTTGTGCCAGAGTTGTGCCAGAGTCGTGCCATAGTTGTGCCCGAGTTGTAGCAGAGTTGTGCCAGAGTTGTGCCAGAGTCGTGCCATAGTTGTGCCCGAGTTGTAGCAGAGTTGTGCCAGAGTTGTGCCAGAGTCGTGCCATAGTTGTGCCCGAGTTGTAGCAGAGTTGTGCCAGAGTTGTGCCAGAGTCGTGCCATAGTTGTGCCCGAGTTGTAGCAGAGTTGTGCCAGAGTTGTGCCAGAGTCGTGCCATAGTTGTGCCCGAGTTGTAGCAGAGTTGTGCCAGAGTTGTGCCAGAGTCGTGCCATAGTTGTGCCCGAGTTGTAGCAGAGTTGTGCCAGAGTTGTGCCAGAGTCGTGCCATAGTTGTGCCCGAGTTGTAGCAGAGTTGTGCCAGAGTTGTGCCAGAGTCGTGCCATAGTTGTGCCCGAGTTGTAGCAGAGTTGTGCCAGAGTTGTGCCAGAGGTGTGCCAGAGATGTGCCAGAGTTGTGCCAGAGTTGTGACAGAGTTGTGCCAGAGTTGTACCAAAGTTGTGCCAGAATTGTGCCACATTTGTGCAAGAGTTGTGCCAGAGATGTGCCAGAGTTGTGCCAGAGTTGTAACGAGTTGTGCCAGAGTTGTGCCAGAGACATGCCAGAGTTGTACCAGAGTTGTGCTGGAGTTGTGCCATAGTTGTTCCAGAGTTGTGCCCGAGTTGTGCCAGAGTTGTGCCAGAGTCGTGCAAGAGTTGTGCCAGAGTTGTGCCCGAGTTGTGCCAGAGTTGTGCCATAGTTGTGCCAGAGTTGTGCCAGAATTGCACCAGAGTTGTGCCAGAGTTGTGCTTAAGTTGTGCCATAATTGTGCCAGAGTTGTGCCAGAGTTGTGCCCAAGTTGGGACAGAGTTGTTCCAGATTTGTGCCAGAGTAGTGCCACAGCTGTGCCAGAGTTGTGCGAGGGTTGTGCCAAAGCTATACCAGAGTTGTGCCAGAGTTGTTCCAGAATTATGCCAGAGTTGTGCCAGAGTTGTGCTAGGGTTGTGCCAGAGTTGTCCGATAGTTGTGCCAGAATTGTGCCAGAGATGTGCCAGAGTTGTTCCTGAATGGTGCCAGAATTGTGCCAGAGTTGTGCCTGAGCTTTGCCAGAGGTGTGCAAGAGTTGTGCCAGAGTTGTACCAGAGTTGTGCCAGAGTTGTGCCAGAGTCGTGCCAGAGTTGTGCCAGAGTTGTGCCCGAGTTGTGCCAGAGTTGTGCCAGAGTCGTGCCAGAGTTGTGCCAGAGTTGTGCCCGAGTTGTGCCAGAGTTGTGCCAGAGTCGTGCCAGAGTTGTGCCAGAGTTGTGCCCGAGTTGTGCCAGAGTTGTGCCAGAGTCGTGCCAGAGTTGTGCCAGAGTTGTGCCCGAGTTGTGCCAGAGTTGTGCCAGAGTCGTGCCAGAGTTGTGCCAGAGTTGTGCCCGAGTTGTGCCAGAGTTGTGCCAGAGTCGTGCCAGAGTTGTGCCAGAGTTGTGCCCGAGTTGTGCCAGAGTTGTGCCAGAGTCGTGCCAGAGTTGTGCCAGAGTTGTGCCCGAGTTGTGCCAGAGTTGTGCCAGAGTCGTGCCAGAGTTGTGCCAGAGTTGTGCCCGAGTTGTGCCAGAGTTGTGCCAGAGTCGTGCCAGAGTTGTGCCAGAGTTGTGCCCGAGTTGTGCCAGAGTTGTGCCAGAGTCGTGCCAGAGTTGTGCCAGAGTTGTGCCCGAGTTGTGCCAGAGTTGTGCCAGAGTCGTGCCAGAGTTGTGCCAGAGTTGTGCCCGAGTTGTGCCAGAGTTGTGCCAGAGTCGTGCCAGAGTTGTGCCAGAGTTGTGCCCGAGTTGTGCCAGAGTTGTGCCAGAGTCGTGCAATACTTGTGCCAGAGTTGCGCCAGCGTTGTGCCAGAGTTATGCCAGAGTAGTGCCAGAGTTGTGCCAGAGTTGTGCGAGAGTTGTGCCAGAGTTGTGCCAGAGTTGAGCCACAGTTGTGCCAGTGTTGTGCCATATTTGTGCCAGAGTTGTGCTAGAGTTGTACCAGAGTTGTGCCAGAGTTGTGCCAGAATTATGCCAGAGTTGTGCCAGAGTTGTGCCAGAGTTGTGCCAGAGTTGTGCCAGAGTTGTGCCAGAGTTGTGCCAGAGTTGTGCCAGAGTTGTGCCAGAGTTGTGCCAGAGTTGTGCCGGTGTTGTGCGAGAGTTGTGCCTGAGTCGTGTCAGAGTTGTGCTAGAGTTGTGCGAGAGTTCTCCCAGAGATGTTCCAAATTTGTGCCATAGTTGTGCAACAGTTGTGCCAGAGTTCTGCCAGAGTTGTGCCATAGTTGTGCCAGAGTTGTGCCAGAGTTGTGCCAGGGTTGTGGCAGAGTTGTGCCAGAGTTGTGCCAGAGTTGTGCCAGGACTATGATACAGTTGTTCCAGAGTTGTGCCATAGTTGTGCCAGAGTTGTGCCCTAGTTGTGCCGGAGTTGTTCCAAGGTTGTGCCAGAATTGTGCCAGAGTTGTGCCAGAGTTGTGCCAGAGTTGTGCCAGAGTTGTACCAGAGTTGTGCCAGAGTTGTGCCAGAGTTGTGCCAGATTTGTGCCAGAGTTGTGCCAGAGTTGTGCCATAGTTGTGCCAGAGTTGTGCCAGAGTTGTGCCAGAGTCGTGCCAGAGCTGTGCCAGAGTTGTGCCAGAGTTGTGCCAGAGTCGTGCCAGAGCTGTGCCAGAGTTGTGCCAGAGTTGTGCCAGAGTCGTGCCAGAGCTGTGCCAGAGTTGTGCCAGAGTTGTGCCAGAGTCGTGCCAGAGCTGTGCCAGAGTTGTGCCAGAGTTGTGCCAGAGTCGTGCCAGAGCTGTGCCAGAGTTGTGCCAGAGTTGTGCCAGAGTCGTGCCAGAGCTGTGCCAGAGTTGTGCCAGAGTTGTGCCAGAGTCGTGCCAGAGCTGTGCCAGAGTTGTGCCAGAGTTGTGCCAGAGTCGTGCCAGAGCTGTGCCAGAGTTGTGCCAGAGTTGTGCCAGAGTCGTGCCAGAGCTGTGCCAGAGTTGTGCCAGAGTTGTGCCAGAGTCGTGCCAGAGCTGTGCCAGAGTTGTGCCAGAGTTGTGCCAGAGTCGTGCCAGAGCTGTGCCAGAGTTGTGCCAGAGTTGTGCCAGAGTCGTGCCAGAGCTGTGCCAGAGTTGTGCCAGAGTTGTGCCAGAGTCGTGCCAAAGTTGTTCCCGAGTTGTAGCCGAGTTGTGCCAGAGTTGTGCCAGAGTTGTGCCAGAGTTGTGCCAGAGCTGTGCCAGAGTTGTGCCAGAGTTGTGCCAGAGTTGTGCCAGAGTTGTGCCAGAGTTGTGCCAGAGTTGTGCCAGTGTTGTACCAGATTTGTGCCAGAGTTGTGCCAGATTTGTATCAGAGTTGTGCCAGAGTTGTGCCAGAGTTGTGCCAGAGTTGTGCCAGAGTTGTGCCAGAGTTGTGCCAGGGATGTTCCAGAGTTGTGCCAGAGTTGTGCCAGAACTGTGCCAGAGCTGTGCCACAGTTGTGCCATAGTTGTGCCAGAGTTGTGGCAGATTTTTCCCAGAGTCATGCCAGATTTGTGCCAGGGCTGTGCTAGAGTTGTGCCTGAGTTGTGCCAGAGTTGTTCCCGAGTTAAGCCAGGGTTGTGCCAGAGCTGTGCCAGAGTCTTGCCAAGGTTGTGCCAGAATTTTACCTGAGTTGTACCAGAGTTGTACCAGAGTTGTGCCAGATTTGTGCCAGAGTTGTTCCAGAGTTGTGCCAGAGTTGTGCCAGAGTTGTGCCAGTGTCGTGCCATAGCTGTGCACGAGTTGTAGCCGAGTTGTGCCAGAGTTGTGCCAGAGTTGTGCCAGAGTTGTGCCATAGTTGTGCCAGAGTTGTGCTAGAGTTGTGCTTGAGTTGTGCCAGAATTGGGTCAGAGTTGTTCCAGGGTTGTGCTAGAATTGTGCCAGTGTTGTGCTAGAGTTGTGCCAGAGTTGTACCAGAGCTGTGCCAGAGTTGTACCAGAGCTGTGCCAGAGTTGTACCAGAGCTGTGCCAGAGTTGTACCAGAGCTGTGCCAGAGTTGTACCAGAGCTGTGCCAGAGTTGTACCAGAGCTGTGCCAGAGTTGTACCAGAGCTGTGCCAGAGTTGTACCAGAGCTGTGCCAGAGTTGTACCAGAGCTGTGCCAGAGTTGTACCAGAGCTGTGCCAGAGTTGTACCAGAGCTGTGCCAGAGTTGTACCAGAGCTGTGCCAGAGTTGTACCAGAGCTGTGCCAGAGTTGTACCAGAGCTGTGCCAGAGTTGTACCAGAGCTGTGCCAGAGTTGTACCAGAGCTGTGCCAGAGTTGTACCAGAGCTGTGCCAGAGTTGTACCAGAGCTGTGCCAGAGTTGTACCAGAGCTGTGCCAGAGTTGTACCAGAGCTGTGCCAGAGTTGTACCAGAGCTGTGCCAGAGTTGTACCAGAGCTGTGCCAGAGTTGTACCAGAGCTGTGCCAGAGTTGTACCAGAGCTGTGCCAGAGTTGTACCAGAGCTGTGCCAGAGTTGTACCAGAGCTGTGCCAGAGTTGTACCAGAGCTGTGCCAGAGTTGTACCAGAGCTGTGCCAGAGTTGTACCAGAGCTGTGCCAGAGTTGTACCAGAGCTGTGCCAGAGTTGTACCAGAGCTGTGCCAGAGTTGTACCAGAGCTGTGCCAGAGTTGTACCAGAGCTGTGCCAGAGTTGTACCAGAGCTGTGCCAGAGTTGTACCAGAGCTGTGCCAGAGTTGTACCAGAGCTGTGCCAGAGTTGTACCAGAGCTGTGCCAGAGTTGTACCAGAGCTGTGCCAGAGTTGTACCAGAGCTGTGCCAGAGTTGTACCAGAGCTGTGCCAGAGTTGTACCAGAGCTGTGCCAGAGTTGTACCAGAGCTGTGCCAGAGTTGTACCAGAGCTGTGCCAGAGTTGTACCAGAGCTGTGCCAGAGTTGTACCAGAGCTGTGCCAGAGTTGTACCAGAGCTGTGCCAGAGTTGTACCAGAGCTGTGCCAGAGTTGTACCAGAGCTGTGCCAGAGTTGTACCAGAGCTGTGCCAGAGTTGTACCAGAGCTGTGCCAGAGTTGTACCAGAGCTGTGCCAGAGTTGTACCAGAGCTGTGCCAGAGTTGTACCAGAGCTGTGCCAGAGTTGTACCAGAGCTGTGCCAGAGTTGTACCAGAGCTGTGCCAGAGTTGTACCAGAGCTGTGCCAGAGTTGTACCAGAGCTGTGCCAGAGTTGTACCAGAGCTGTGCCAGAGTTGTACCAGAGCTGTGCCAGAGTTGTACCAGAGCTGTGCCAGAGTTGTACCAGAGCTGTGCCAGAGTTGTACCAGAGCTGTGCCAGAGTTGTACCAGAGCTGTGCCAGAGTTGTACCAGAGCTGTGCCAGAGTTGTACCAGAGCTGTGCCAGAGTTGTACCAGAGCTGTGCCAGAGTTGTACCAGAGCTGTGCCAGAGTTGTACCAGAGCTGTGCCAGAGTTGTACCAGAGCTGTGCCAGAGTTGTACCAGAGCTGTGCCAGAGTTGTACCAGAGCTGTGCCAGAGTTGTACCAGAGCTGTGCCAGAGTTGTACCAGAGCTGTGCCAGAGTTGTACCAGAGCTGTGCCAGAGTTGTACCAGAGCTGTGCCAGAGTTGTACCAGAGCTGTGCCAGAGTTGTACCAGAGCTGTGCCAGAGTTGTACCAGAGCTGTGCCAGAGTTGTACCAGAGCTGTGCCAGAGTTGTACCAGAGCTGTGCCAGAGTTGTACCAGAGCTGTGCCAGAGTTGTACCAGAGCTGTGCCAGAGTTGTACCAGAGCTGTGCCAGAGTTGTACCAGAGCTGTGCCAGAGTTGTACCAGAGCTGTGCCAGAGTTGTACCAGAGCTGTGCCAGAGTTGTACCAGAGCTGTGCCAGAGTTGTACCAGAGCTGTGCCAGAGTTGTACCAGAGCTGTGCCAGAGTTGTACCAGAGCTGTGCCAGAGTTGTACCAGAGCTGTGCCAGAGTTGTACCAGAGCTGTGCCAGAGTTGTACCAGAGCTGTGCCAGAGTTGTACCAGAGCTGTGCCAGAGTTGTACCAGAGCTGTGCCAGAGTTGTACCAGAGCTGTGCCAGAGTTGTACCAGAGCTGTGCCAGAGTTGTACCAGAGCTGTGCCAGAGTTGTACCAGAGCTGTGCCAGAGTTGTACCAGAGCTGTGCCAGAGTTGTACCAGAGCTGTGCCAGAGTTGTACCAGAGCTGTGCCAGAGTTGTACCAGAGCTGTGCCAGAGTTGTACCAGAGCTGTGCCAGAGTTGTACCAGAGCTGTGCCAGAGTTGTACCAGAGCTGTGCCAGAGTTGTACCAGAGCTGTGCCAGAGTTGTACCAGAGCTGTGCCAGAGTTGTACCAGAGCTGTGCCAGAGTTGTACCAGAGCTGTGCCAGAGTTGTACCAGAGCTGTGCCAGAGTTGTACCAGAGCTGTGCCAGAGTTGTACCAGAGCTGTGCCAGAGTTGTACCAGAGCTGTGCCAGAGTTGTACCAGAGCTGTGCCAGAGTTGTACCAGAGCTGTGCCAGAGTTGTACCAGAGCTGTGCCAGAGTTGTACCAGAGCTGTGCCAGAGTTGTACCAGAGCTGTGCCAGAGTTGTACCAGAGCTGTGCCAGAGTTGTACCAGAGCTGTGCCAGAGTTGTACCAGAGCTGTGCCAGAGTTGTACCAGAGCTGTGCCAGAGTTGTACCAGAGCTGTGCCAGAGTTGTACCAGAGCTGTGCCAGAGTTGTACCAGAGCTGTGCCAGAGTTGTACCAGAGCTGTGCCAGAGTTGTACCAGAGCTGTGCCAGAGTTGTACCAGAGCTGTGCCAGAGTTGTACCAGAGCTGTGCCAGAGTTGTACCAGAGCTGTGCCAGAGTTGTACCAGAGCTGTGCCAGAGTTGTACCAGAGCTGTGCCAGAGTTGTACCAGAGCTGTGCCAGAGTTGTACCAGAGCTGTGCCAGAGTTGTACCAGAGCTGTGCCAGAGTTGTACCAGAGCTGTGCCAGAGTTGTACCAGAGCTGTGCCAGAGTTGTACCAGAGCTGTGCCAGAGTTGTACCAGAGCTGTGCCAGAGTTGTACCAGAGCTGTGCCAGAGTTGTACCAGAGCTGTGCCAGAGTTGTACCAGAGCTGTGCCAGAGTTGTACCAGAGCTGTGCCAGAGTTGTACCAGAGCTGTGCCAGAGTTGTACCAGAGCTGTGCCAGAGTTGTACCAGAGCTGTGCCAGAGTTGTACCAGAGCTGTGCCAGAGTTGTACCAGAGCTGTGCCAGAGTTGTACCAGAGCTGTGCCAGAGTTGTACCAGAGCTGTGCCAGAGTTGTACCAGAGCTGTGCCAGAGTTGTACCAGAGCTGTGCCAGAGTTGTACCAGAGCTGTGCCAGAGTTGTACCAGAGCTGTGCCAGAGTTGTACCAGAGCTGTGCCAGAGTTGTACCAGAGCTGTGCCAGAGTTGTACCAGAGCTGTGCCAGAGTTGTACCAGAGCTGTGCCAGAGTTGTACCAGAGCTGTGCCAGAGTTGTACCAGAGCTGTGCCAGAGTTGTACCAGAGCTGTGCCAGAGTTGTACCAGAGCTGTGCCAGAGTTGTACCAGAGCTGTGCCAGAGTTGTACCAGAGCTGTGCCAGAGTTGTACCAGAGCTGTGCCAGAGTTGTACCAGAGCTGTGCCAGAGTTGTACCAGAGCTGTGCCAGAGTTGTACCAGAGCTGTGCCAGAGTTGTACCAGAGCTGTGCCAGAGTTGTACCAGAGCTGTGCCAGAGTTGTACCAGAGCTGTGCCAGAGTTGTACCAGAGCTGTGCCAGAGTTGTACCAGAGCTGTGCCAGAGTTGTACCAGAGCTGTGCCAGAGTTGTACCAGAGCTGTGCCAGAGTTGTACCAGAGCTGTGCCAGAGTTGTACCAGAGCTGTGCCAGAGTTGTACCAGAGCTGTGCCAGAGTTGTACCAGAGCTGTGCCAGAGTTGTACCAGAGCTGTGCCAGAGTTGTACCAGAGCTGTGCCAGAGTTGTACCAGAGCTGTGCCAGAGTTGTACCAGAGCTGTGCCAGAGTTGTACCAGAGCTGTGCCAGAGTTGTACCAGAGCTGTGCCAGAGTTGTACCAGAGCTGTGCCAGAGTTGTACCAGAGCTGTGCCAGAGTTGTACCAGAGCTGTGCCAGAGTTGTACCAGAGCTGTGCCAGAGTTGTACCAGAGCTGTGCCAGAGTTGTACCAGAGCTGTGCCAGAGTTGTACCAGAGCTGTGCCAGAGTTGTACCAGAGCTGTGCCAGAGTTGTACCAGAGCTGTGCCAGAGTTGTACCAGAGCTGTGCCAGAGTTGTACCAGAGCTGTGCCAGAGTTGTACCAGAGCTGTGCCAGAGTTGTACCAGAGCTGTGCCAGAGTTGTACCAGAGCTGTGCCAGAGTTGTACCAGAGCTGTGCCAGAGTTGTACCAGAGCTGTGCCAGAGTTGTACCAGAGCTGTGCCAGAGTTGTACCAGAGCTGTGCCAGAGTTGTACCAGAGCTGTGCCAGAGTTGTACCAGAGCTGTGCCAGAGTTGTACCAGAGCTGTGCCAGAGTTGTACCAGAGCTGTGCCAGAGTTGTACCAGAGCTGTGCCAGAGTTGTACCAGAGCTGTGCCAGAGTTGTACCAGAGCTGTGCCAGAGTTGTACCAGAGCTGTGCCAGAGTTGTACCAGAGCTGTGCCAGAGTTGTACCAGAGGTGTGCCAGAGTTGTGCCATAGTTGTGCCAGAGTTGTGCCAGAACTGTGCCATAGTTGTGCCAGAGTTGTGCCAGAGTTGTGCCAAAACTGTGCCAGATTTGTGCCATAGTTGTGCCACTACTTCCTGAAGTTCTTTGTCCTTTCTAATCGATACATAGTTTTCCCAAACCATTGTCTCTCCCTCTGACCATTTATGACTCGTGTTATGAGTTGTCAACTTTGACCACACATAGTGGACTTCTTTGGTCATAGTCAGTGACGTATGCATCCTTTGGTTGGTCACTGTGCACGCTAGCCTCGCCGTGCCACTACTTGTTAAAGGTCTTTGTACTTGCTAGTTCATAACTAGTGTTCCCAACCCATTTGTTTCCCCCTCTGACCATTTGTGACTCTTGTTATGAGTTTTCAATGTTAACCACACACTGTGAAATTCGTATGGTCATGGTTTGTGGCATATGCCTACTTTGGTTTGTCACTGTACATGGTTGCTACGCCGTGTCACTGCGTATTGAACGTCTTTGTGCTTTCTAGTTGATAGCTAGTGTTCCCAAATCATTTTTACCCCCTCTGACTATCTGTGACTTTTGTTGTGAGTTGCCAACGTTGACCACATGAAGTGAAATTCTTTGGTCATGGTCAGTGACATATGCATACTTTGGTTGGTCACTGTGCATGGTAGCCACACTATGCCACTACATTTTAAAGGTATTTGTACTTTCTGNAGAGTTGTGCCAGAGTTGTGGCAGAGTTGTCCCAGAGTTATGCCAGAGTTGTGCCAGGGTTGTGCCAGAGTTGTGCCCGAGTTGTGCCAGAGTTGTTCCAAAGTTGTGCCAGAGTTGTGCCAGAGCTGTGCCAGAGTCGTGCCAAAGTTGTGCCAGATTTGTGCCCGGGTTGTGCCCGAGTTGTGCCACAGTTGTGCCAGAGTCGTGCCAGAGTTGTACGAGAGTTGTGCCAGAGTTGTACCAGAGTTATGCCAGAGTCGTGCCAGAGTTGTGATAGAATTGTGCAACAGCTGCGCCAGAGTTGTGCGATAGTTGTGCCAGCATTGTGCCAGAGTTGTGTCATAGTTGTGCCAAAGTTGTGCCAGAATTGTGCCAGAGTTGTGCAAAAGTTGAGCCACAGTTGTGCCAGTGTTGTGCCATATTTGTCCCAGAGCTGTGCCAGAGTTGTACCAGAGTTGTGCCAGAGTTGTACCAGAGTTGTGCCAGAGATGTGCCAGATTTGTGCCAGGGTTGTACCAGAGTTGTGCCAGAGCTGTGCCAGAGTTGTGCCTAAGTTGTGCCAGAGTTGTGCCAGAGTTTTGCCAGAGTTGTGCCAGAGTTGTACCAGAGTTGTGCCACAGTTGTGCCAGAGTTGTGCCAGAATTGTGCCAGAGTTGTGCCAGATTTGTGCCAGAATTGTGCCCGAACTGTGCCATAGTTGTGCCAGAGTTGTGCCAGAGTTGTGCCAGAGTTGTGCCAGAGTTGTGCCAGAGTTGTGC
>SZWC01009083.1:5870-16099 GCA_023375785.1 Penium margaritaceum
GCCCGTCGTGACCTTTGCCTCCATCCGCTCTCTCCTTGGCATTGCAGCTGCAAAGAACCTGGAGATACACCAGATGGACGTCAGGACAGCTTTTCTTTATGGGGAGCTTGACAAGGAAGTGCTGATGGAGGTGCCCGAAGGAGTCGAAGCTCCCGAGGGTAAGGTGTGCAAGTTGGTGAAAGCGCTCTACGGGCTGAAACAGGCCCCAAGGATGTGATACAAAGAGATGGACGGTTTCATGACCGGTCTCTCCTTCGTGCATTGCCAGAGTGATCCGAGCGTGTACGTGCGCGATGATGGGAGAGGGCTGATGCTGGTTGCGCTGTACGTGGATGATCTGATCATCTGCTCATCTTCAGTCGAGCTGCTGGATGAGCTGAAGTCTGACCTCAGCAAAAGGTTCAAGATGAAGGACATGGGTCCTCTTGAGTACTACCTCGGGATTGCCATCCACCGCAATCGAGTAGCAGGCACCATCGAACTCAACCAAACCAAATACATTGGTGAGGTCTTGAAGCGCTACCACATGGAAGACTGCAAACCAGTCAGCACCCCAATGACGACCGAGACAAAGCTGAAGGCCTCCATGTCGCCAAGCAACGAAGCAGAACAAAGGGAGATGCAAGACATCCCCTACCAGTCCGCCGTGGGTAGCATCATGTACGCCATGGTAGGAACCCGTCCGGACATCTGCTATGCTGTGGGACAAGTGAGCAGATTTGTGGCTAACCCTGGGCCACAACATTGGCAAGCAGTCAAGCGCATCTTGCGCTACCTGCAGAAGACACGTCACATGGGCCTCATCCTTGGAGGCCAAGAAGGAACAGACCCCCTTCGCCTGAAGTGCGACACCGACGCTGACTGGGGAGGAAATCTCGACGACAGGAAATCCACCTCTGGATACGTGTGCATCTTGAATGGCGCTGCCATCTCATGGGCCAGCAGGAAGCAGGATGGTGTTTCCGTGTCCACAGCTGAGGCAGAGTACGTTGCTCTGTCTGAGGTGTGCAAGGAGACTCAATGGCTGCGCAACCTGCTTGGCGAAATGACAGTACCACAGAAGGATGCCACGGTCGTACACGTGGACAACATGAGTGCCATCTCAATGGCTGAAGACGAGATCATCTCACGGCGAACGAAGCACATCGACATACGTTACCACTACTCACGTGACCTGGTCATGAAGAACGTGGTGGACTTGCAGCACTGCGGAACAAAGAGCATGCTTGCTGACTGCATGACCAAGCCGCTGGAGAGCGACTTGCACTATGCAGGCATTCGTGGATTCGGCATGAGGAGTGCAGCAGAGGAAGGGTGAGCCCCAAGACATTGATGGAGCCAAGTAAGCGACAGATGGACAGAGGTGCAAGGGAGAGATTTGTTGAAATAGTATGCACCTTGTCCACTGCCTAGCTGGCTAGCTACACATACAGACAAGGCATGCACTGCTCTGTGGAGTACGTCCCCTTGGTCTGTTCTGAGATGGGCCAGGAATGCACTGCCCATAATGGGTATGTCCCCTGTGGCTCATCATAGGAACCATACCTTTTTGGCATGGTTGAATAGGCACCGGAGTCTCAAACCAGAGATCGCGGGTTCAAACCCCGTGACGGCCACATTTTGTTGTGGCCAAAACTTGGACAGGAAGCTTCTATGAAGCTTACTAAAAGCCTGGCTTGAGGATGACACTTGGCGGTCTAAGGACGCGCCAAGTAGGATTGTAGGTTGAGGTTGGCTCCAGTGGAGCCACTACAAGCAGAAGCTTTAGCAAAGCTCTGCAAGTATAAAAACCTGTACCTTGCATGCATCCATTTACAGTTCTTGCCTTTGAGACTCCTCACAGAGTGTCCAACCAAAGGTAGACACTAAAGACCAACATGCGGACTTCGTGAGGTTGCAAACCAAACGAACCTAAAGTGTGGATCCCTCGTTCGAGGGTGATATGTTATCTTGGTTGCAATACCAAGAGCGGTTGGCGGCCTCCCATGTCGGGACCCGTTTTCTAGACCGTTGCTATCCGGCGCATTGACATGAGGGACGGAGCGAGCTGGACCTGCGTACTCCCCGGTGTATTCTCCTTCAATATGAGAGCGAAAGCAAGGCGTACCGGCTCTTTGACCCAAGGAGGCAGCAGATTGTGCGGAGCTGGGATGTCACGTTTGACGAGAAAAGCCGTTTGACAGACAAGGAGGCAGGTCTCTCCAAGAGGGGGGAGTGGATGCCACTCCTTGAGGGGTAGACGCCGGTAGAAGTGAATGAGGGTGACATCCTAGCATCACCACCAACTAGAGAGCATTGGCTAAGGGATGGGCGAGCGGCAAATTTTATTTCGGCCAGTTCGGATGAGGAATCCGAAGCAGCGGAGATGGATGTGGAGGGGAGGAGCCGACCGATGTCTCCAAGGTCTCCAAGAGAGGGGGAAGAGGCACTTGGAGAGGATGGCGTTGAAAGGGGACATAAAAAAGAACAGTCGCCTCAAGAGCCCCGTATGAGCAGCCGTGTGCGAAGAAGGTCGAAAAGATACGATGCCGACAAGGGTATTTGGACTTGGATCGCACAAGTATTCTTCATGCGAGAGGAGCCTGAAGGACGCACTGGACAAGAAGGATGGGGCTGAGTGGAAGGGACCAATAAAATGCAAGCTCGCCTCCCATAAGGAGAAAGGCTCCTCAGTTGCAGGTTGATCATGAACGAGTGCCATGGGTGATGCGCATGGGGGAGATTGTTGGAGCGATGCTCCTCACCATGGCAGGAGTGAATCCAAAAAAGAACACCAAAAAGACAAGCCGTAGTGGCTTAGTTGTTAATGGTGTCCACCTATAGAGGCAGGGGCCCGGGTTCAAGTCCCACAAGATGAATTTCCGTCCTGCCTCAATTGAGGTGGAAAATAGATGCCAGGAAGCTATATAAACCTCTAGGGTTTCTCTTTAAGTTTCTAGAAGGCCACGAGAGGGTCCAGGAAGGTGGCACACCTTCTAGAAGAGGTGACTTGTCCTACAAGACATCTAGAAGTGTCTAAGTCTTTTGGACATCTTCCTTCCTACTAGAAGCAAGCTGAGGAATCTAGGAAGGGGCAGAAGCTTCTAGAGGAAGGAAGGGATGCCTTCCTAGGTGGGAAAAGGACAGCCTACCAAGGGCCACTCTAAAGGCCATAGAATCTGCTAGGGAGCTCCAAAATCTGGCATGTTTTGGTGTTCTGGAAAACTGAGATCAGTGGCTATAAAATGCCACTGCTTGTGAGCCTTGCTGAAGGTGTTTATTACCAGTCAGTTGAGGCAAAAACTATTGCCTCTCTCTCTCAACAATTTTCTTCCATCCTTTGAACCTGTTGCTTGCACAGTTTCAGTCTCTCCAAAAATAGTTGGTGGTGTGAACCAGGCACTGCTAGGGACCCTCAAGGGTGCACACTCACCCTCATGCCAACACATGGCACAGCCGGCTCATGGATGCATGTGGAACTCTTGTGGATGGTCGACTTGGTAGTGTGATGCTCATCGCGCGTGAGATCATGTTGTCTTACAGTGTATAGACCAACAACCTCTGCACAGTGGGGACGCTGTTGGACCCGCGATTCAAACTTCGTTACTATGCAAACAACACAGCGCCCGGCACATTGCGAGTTCATAATGTGAAGCAGAAGGTCCATTTCCTTCTTCAGCCCTACCTCGCTTGTGTGAGCTAAGGGACTGCTGCGGCCGCACCACCACTGACCTCTACCAAGAGTGCTGCTAGCAGCCAAAGCTCGCTCCGAATTGCGCTTGAGCGCTGTACACACACTACGCACCACGTGGATGGAGACAAATCAGCCGCTTGGGAGCTGGAACCAAGCATTGGCATGTTAGATGACCCTATTACAGTGTGGCATCGCGTTGAGGACCGCTACCCTGCACGCTCTCTGGCGGTCTGTGACTTGCTGTGCATCCATGCAAGCAGTACGCCCTCGGAGCACGTCTTCCCTCAGGCCAGGAACTTCATGTATGCGAGCTGGCATTCTCTATCACAGGAAACTATTACTTCCCTTGTTTGCTTTTGTGGTTGGTGCAAGAAGCTACAGGAGCAAAGGTTCAATCCCAAACTCAGTGCTGCCGCGCAGCCCTGTGCATCAGCAATACCGTTGGTGTCCATGGCAGCGCTGGAGACGGCCTTGGAGACTGTCACACATTATGAGGGCCCTCCCATAGACGCAAGTGCTAGTGCTGACTCGTCCAACAATGCCCACTATGCTGAGTAGACTGCTGTATGTCATAGGTTGGCAAGGGACTATCCTCCCTTGCGTTAATGTGTGTATGAGGAGACAGTCCTCCCTCACCAAGTCTGGGAGAGTGCTATGTGCAGACTGTCCTGTGCATGTATGAAGAGTGTTGCAATGTTTCCTTCCTACACCCTCTCACCCCCTCCCTTCATCTTGCCCAATCTCCCGACCCGACCCCATAGGAAAGAAATCTTACCATGTATGATGGTGTTGCACATGGAACCATGGTATGTGCACAAGACTCTTGCTGCTCTAAAAAAAGGTGCGGAATAGGTGTGCCTAGTGGAAAGTTCATGTCCACGTTTAACCAAAACAGGTCATCAAACCACAATTCAGCTTCAGTTTTGCCTCCCCCCATAAAAAACGATTAAATTCTGAACCAAACCAACATTTTGCAAATAGTGAAAATGATTGAACTGGTCAATTTGTTTCGATTTTCAATTCAATGACATCGAGCCGTAATCAAACTACCAGCACTACGCACGCACACACGCACACACGCATGCACACACCCACACATGCACGCACGCACACACACACGCACACACACATGCACACACGCATGCAGGCACGCACACATGCACGCACACGTGCATACCCAGGCATGCACACAGGCATGCATGCATGCCCGCACGCACACATGCACGCACGTATGCACAAACAAATGCACAACCGCATGCACGCATGCACGCACACACACATGCACACACACACACACACACACACCCACGGACGCACTCACTCATGTCGGCACGCATGCATGCATGCACGCATGCATGCCCGCACGCCCGCCCGCCGGCACGCCCGCCCGCCCGCCCGCCCGCCCATCTGCAGGACCGCAATGCGAGCGCAGCACATACACTCACACATATGCACACATGCACAAGTGCATGTAGGCTCACTTGCTTGCACAAACACATGCATGTACATGCGCGTGCATACGCATGCACATGCATGTGCACGCACATGAACAGTCACCCGCATGCGCACGTGCATGCACACACACACACACCCACAAACACACACACATACACACACAAACGCAGACACACACACACATAGAGAAGCACACATAGACGCACACGTTCAACGAAATGCACACACTGACCCACACACACACGGTCACGCACACGAACACGTACAAGCACATGGACACACATATACAGGTGCAAGGACATGTATACGCACACACAAACACACATGCACATGTGCATGCACATGCATATGCACACGCACACGCACAGACACACACCCACACACACACGCTTACGCGCACGCAGAAGAACACACACACATGTAAACACACACATGCACACACACGCACGTGCACACAAACACACACACACACATCCACACACAGAAACACACACACATCCATACACAAACACACACACACATACACACACAAACATACATACACGCACACACAAACACACACACATACACACACAGACACATACACACACACAAGAGCACATATGCACATACATACACCCACCCACCCATCCACACACACATGCACACACACACACACACACATACACACACACACAAACACACTCACACACACACACACATGAGCACAAATGCACGTACACCTACCCATCCACCCACCCACCCATGCACCCACCCACGCACACACACTCACACACGCACACACACGCACACACATACACACACACACGTAGAAGCACACATATACGCACACATACAACCACATGCACAGACTCACCCACACATACACGCGCACGTACACGCACATGCACAGGCACATGAACACACACATGCACAGGCACACACACATGAACACGCACACGCGCACGCACATGCACATGCACATGCACACGCACATGTCCACACACACGCACACACAAACGTACACCCACACACACACACAAACATGCACACACATGTACATGCACACCACACACACAAATAAACACACACATACACACACAGACACATACACACACACAAGAGCACATATGCGCATACATACACCCACCCACCCATCCACACACACATGCACACACACGCACACGCATATGCACACACATATATACATACACATGCACATACTCATGGACACATACACTCATACGCAGAGGCACACGCATATGCACATGCACACACACACACACATACACACTCACACACACATCCACACACGCATACAGATACACATGCACACAACACACACACACATGCACATGTACACACACATACCGGTACACACACACACACAAACACACACACATACACACACAGACACATACACACACACAAGAGCACATATGCGCATACATACACCCACCCACCCATCCACACACACATGCACACACACGCACACGCATATGCACACACATATATACATACACATGCACATACTCATGGACACATACACTCATACGCAGAGGCACACGCATATGCACATGCACACACACACACACATACACACTCACACACACATCCACACACGCATACAGATACACATGCACACAACACACACACACATGCACATGTACACACACATACCGGTACACACACACACACAAACACACACACATACACACACAGACACATACACACACACAAGAGCACATATGCGCATACATACACCCACCCACCCATCCACACACACATGCACACACACGCACACGCATATGCACACACATATATACATACACATGCACATACTCATGGACACATACACTCATACGCAGAGGCACACGCATATGCACATGCACACACACACACACATACACACTCACACACACATCCACACACGCATACAGATACACATGCACACAACACACACACACATGCACATGTACACACACATACCGGTACACACACACACACAAACACACACACACACATAGACACACACACACAATACACCACACATGCACAACACACACACACAGACACACAGACACAAACGTACAAACACATACCACACACACACACACATACACACACACACTCACATCAACACACACATACACACACACCACACACACAAATACATCCACACTATCTCACACAGACACACACATACACACATAGACAAACACACATACACACACAGACACAAACACAAATACACGCATACACGCACACATACACACACACAAACAAAACACACACACACACGTACACACACACAGGAGCACACATGCACATACACCCATTCACCCACCCACCCACACACATAGACACATAGACATACGTACACACACACACAAAGACACACACACACACACAAACAAACACACACAAACACACGCACGCACACACATGCACACGTACAACCTCGGGCATGCCGTTGTGCATGCGCATGCGTACGTGCACCTTCATGCGCATGCTCACATGCACACGCACATGCACACACACACACACATACACACACACATATACACACACGCACATGCACACGGGCACGCACAGGTGCAAGCAGAGGCACATGCATAGGCACAGGCACATGCACAGGCACCTGCAAAGGCACAGGCACCTGCACAGGCACACACACAGGCACAGGCACACAGACACACACACACACACATGCACGTGCGTGCATGCTGACAAGGATATGCATATGCACACACACACATACACACACACAAGAATACGCACATGCACACGCACACGCACACATACATGCACATGCACATGCACATGCACATGCACATGCACATGCACACGCACACTCATACGCACATGCCCAAGCACACGTACACACATATGCACATACACACTCACACATACACGCACATGCACATGCACACACACACACACACAAACACATGCACAGGCACACACACACACACACGCACATAGACACATACAAACATATACACACTCACACTCACACACACACATACAAACACATACACACACAAGCAGAAAATTGCACACATGTATGCGTATGCGCGCACACACACACACACACACACACACACACACGCACAAGAAACACACACACACATACACAGAGACACCCACGTACTCATACACACACACAATACACTCACACACACACACACATAGCATGAAGCACCTCATCGTGGAGCCTCAAGCTTCGTGTAAGACGAGGTCAGGCCTTGGAGTGCATAGAAAGCTGCATCACTGAGACAATACCAACATTGCCCAATGTTGCGCCAGCCGAGGCTGAAGGACATGCTAAGAGTGAGACGCTGTACTGCTAGCATGCACAACATAGGTTTCTCTTGCACACTACACTCTAATCAAGTCAATGTGTGTGTATTGATCCCATCCCCCTCTCCTCATGCCCATCGTGCCACTCCACCTCATTCACCGTGCTGTGCATACCACTCCCCCGCAACCCCCGCACCCCCCTGCACCGATGGTCTTGCTTGCTTCCTTGGCTGCCCACATTGCCGCAGCCAGCTTCCCCTCTAGTGCTCTATTGGTCCCGGCTGCCGTGCTGCTTGCAGATGCCGCCTCAATAATCGTAACTCTGCTCCCTACGCCAATTACTTCAAGCTGTCCACCACTCTTTGCACGCTGTTGCATCTCGTCTGCCCTCAGCACATACGGGCCCTGCACGTTGTCAAAGTGGGTGTGCGACCGCCCAGCGGACTCGTAACGGATGGCATCAGAAGCCAAGGAGCCAAAGCAGTCAAGGTCATTGCACGGATCTATTATGACAGCTGCGGCCCAAGGAAATTCAGATATGAAGCTGCTCTTCAAAGTGTACTTGGTGACCTGCTCCGCTGCCAACTTCAAGGCCTCCTGAATTGTTGCTGACACAATCTCTTTGTCCATGTATGTGTTCATCTACGCCAACAGTGTATGATAGGCCGGAAGCACCTTGTCCACACTCCTGTACCTTTTTGCCTAAGGTTGTTTAAAGAGTTTACCCGAGTTGAAATCTAGTCTAACCCACCCAAACGTACGAGTTAGAGTTTGAGCTCAAACTCGGGCCGCCCCCAGGCAAGTTGATCTCTACTCGACTCGCCTGGCAGAGCTGAAACTCGGACTCTAACTCTAACTCTAATGCTGGTCGAAGGCGACTCGAGTCCGAGTTTGGCGCCCTGAGTTAGAGTTCAATTCAAACTCGGAGCGCACTTTAAGGCAAAGGGCAAGGCGAGTTTGAGGCAAGTTCAACTCTGAATTCTTAAACTGTGACTGGGGTGCGGTGGGGGGGGGGAGGGAGAAGGGTGGAGTGAGGAGGTGAAGGGGGGGGAGGGAGGGAGGGAGGAGGGGCGAGTTAGAGTCTGAGTCCAGCATTCTGAACTCGGAGCACTCCACGTGGTGCAAGTCAGAGTTCATACTCTAAAAACTCAGACTAACTTGACTCAACTCGACTCGTGACCTGGGTCCCAAACTCTAACTCTGACTCATACCCTCTGAGTTGAACTCTAACTCGGGCGCTCTTAGTTAGAGTTGAGCTCGGATTGGCAAGTTACAGTCCAGTATGCTAAACTGAACTCACTCCGGGTATGACATTAACAACCTTGTTTTTGCCTCCATAGCCGCCGTCATCTTGGCAAGAGGAGCTAGGATCTTCAACAGCCACTCCAGATGCACTACGTTGTCAGCCTCTAGTGCAAACGACCGCATAGCCGACTCTGACCATCCTTTTATGAAGTGTGCCTGTCTCTCCTTCCTCTACTCAAAGGCGTGCAACATTCAGTATTTGCTGTTTAGCGGGTCGTCACATCCTCCAAAAGCTTCCTGCTCTCTCTTCTCTCTCTTCTCTCTCTTCTCTCTCCTCTCTCTCCTCCCTCTGCTCTCTTCTCTTCTTTCTTCATCCTCTCTCTCCCTTTCCCTCTCTCTCTCTCTCTCTCCCTCTATCCCACTCTCTCTCTCTCTCTCCCTCTCTCTCTCTCGTTCATCCTCCTCTCTTCTCTCTCTGCTCTCCCTGATCTCTGTCTCCCTCTCTCTTCTCTCTCTTCTCTCCCTGCACTCTCTCTGCACTTTGCTCTTTCTACCTCTCTCTCTCTCTCTCTCT
>SZWC01009083.1:19901-30536 GCA_023375785.1 Penium margaritaceum
CCCCCCCCTTAAATTCTTCACGTCTTCCTCTCTCTTGTCCTTTCTCTCATTCTCTCTATCCCTCTCTCTCTCTCTCTCTCTCTTTCCCTCTATCCCCTTCTCTCCCTCTCTCCTCCTAGGCTCGCCTCTCTTCACTCTTGGCTCCCTTCCTCTTAGTTCCCCCCCCCATCCTTCTTCTTGTTGCTGGTTCTCCCTCTCTTCTCTGCTCCCCTGCTCCTCGCCTGCCCCCCTCTTTGCCCCTCTCTCCCTGCCTCTGCTCTCTGTCCTTCGTGCTCACTTCTCTTTGTTCCCCTCCTTGAGATGCTCCTTCTTTCGCAGCCCGTGCCTTTCTGTCCTTTGGCTGTCTTCTGGGTTTGTCCGTCTGCCTCTCACTTGTTATGTTCTCTGGTACCCGCTTCTCCTGCTTCCCCCCTTGCCCTCCCTCCTCTAATGCACTCCCCTAAACACACACCTGACACTATGGTTCACCCCTCTCACCCGTTGACCGTTCGCTCTTCTTGTAGTCGTTCATTCTGTCAGACAACGGCCCCCGGGTGGAGGCAGTTCCAACGTGGCCCGACGGGTCTACTGTGCTCATGGCTGTGTTTTGCGGGTGGTTCTGAGTCCAAGCGTGAGCTTTCCGGTCGCCTCATGCTATGTTTCTGGGAGTCGAAGGCATTTACGAGACAGTCACTTTTGCGAAGGGAATAACGCGATTTTTCATTAGTTTTTTTTTAACATGGACATGATCTAAGCATTTTTAGGGCTAGTCATGAGCTCTCCAACGCATCAAACCGTGCGCGATTCGGATAACCGTAGCTCCCGCTACGTCAGTCAAAGCGCAGCACCCCAAACCAGCCGCTCACTCGGCGGCGCGCACCAAGTCGCCCGCCGAGGCGCCTTCACACATCAAGGACACATCAAAACGCCATACCGGAGGCGCAGATGTCCCTATGCGTAGTGGCGGCGCCCCTCATGCCTTTGGGGTCTGTTTCGATGAGTTAATCATCGAGTGTGGTGATGGGGATTGATGTGGGTCGAAACCTGTTCGCGGACTTCCAGTCGGAATTTTGACCAAGTCCCCGAGTAACAAACTGTACTACTGAGTTTCGGACTCCGAGCCAGGATTTTGGCTAAGTCCCTCAGTAACAAACTGCACTCCTGAAATCCGGCGGATCATCCACCAGACGCCTCGGCAGTCCTTCCGGAGCAAAATCCCCAGATGGCATTTTGTTACTCGCTCCAATCAATTATTCACAGGAAGTCGAACCGCGGCCGGCTCCCAGAACCGCCGCGCACACCCCAACTTTGGAAGCCCATATCTCCCTCGTTACTTGTTCCATTCCGGTGAAACGACTTCCACCGGATTCAGCAATTCGTCAACTTTTGGGGGCAAGCCTCCTTTTTAGGATCCCAGCAATCCTTGAGTCGCCAGATCCGTTGACAAGGATTTTTCCTCTTTGGCGGCTCGTCGGCGCCTCCTGGCGCCGCACTTGGGCATGCAGAGGGGCAAATCTTCAACATTCTCCCCCTTGCACCTGCCATGCCCGCTGCTCCTGCTTTCTCTCACTCATCTTCTGCTGCACCCTCCAGCCCATCATAGCTGGTCATCCCAAGCCCGGCCACGCTCAATGCATGCCGGTTGACGCGTTGCGCTTTGGTCAAGCAATTCGCAAGCATGTTGTGCGTGCTGCAATGCTGCAGCACCACCTTCCCCTTTTCAACCATGTCCCGTGCGTAATGGTAATGCACGTCAATGTGCTTCGTCTTCCTGTGTTGCGTCGGGTTGTTGGTCAGCGAGATTGTGCCGGTGTTGTCCTCTTGCACCACCGTTGGCTCCTGCTGCGGTACGCCCAGCTCCCACAGCAACCTGCGGAGCCACACCGCCTCCTTGACCGCCTCGGCCAGCGCGATGTACTCTGCTTCCACTGTGGAGGTGGCAACGCAGTCTTGCTTTCTACTGCATCACGAGACCGCTGCACCAGCGAGGAAGAACACGTAGCCGGATGTGGACTTCCNTGTAGCAGACCAGACGCAAGGGGTCCGCCCGCCCCTTGCCGTCGAACCTCGAGCGCATGCCGCGTCGCCTGCAGGTAGCGGAGGATGCGCTTGACCGCCTGCCAGTGTAGTGGCCCTGGATCGGCCACGAACCTGCTCACTTGGCCCACCCCGTAGGCCAAGTCTGGTCGAGTCGCCACCATGGCGTACATGAGGCTGCCCACCGTCCATTGGTAGGGTACCTCTGCCATATCCTCCCGCTCTTCTTTTGTTTGTGGCGCCATTGCCGCACTCAGTTCATAGGTTGTGGAGACTGGACTGCCAACTGGTTTGCATTCCTCCATGCCGTACCGCTTCAGCACCTCGGCCATGTATTTGGCCTGTCCCAGCTCAAGCGTGCGCGCCCTTCGGTTCCGCGTAATGCTCACCCCGAGGTAGTACTCTAGCTCCCCCATGTCCGACATCTGGAATCTGCTGCTCAGCTGCTCTTTCAGTTGCTGTTGGCTCGGTAAATCCGTTGAGCACACAATCAGGTCGTCCACGTAGAGTCCAACGATCTGATGGAGCTGTTTGTTGCGCCGCACGTACACACTATGATCCGCCTCACAGCGCTTGAAGCCGAGTTGGGCCATGAAGCTGTCCATCTGTTGGTACCAGCATCTGGGCGATTGTTTTAGCCCATACAAGGACTTCCGCAGCTTACACACCTTGCCCTCCGGCGCCTCCTCCCCCTCTGGCACCTCCATGTACATCTCTTTGTCTATGATTCCATTGAGGAAAGCCGTCTTTACGTCCATTTGGTGGAGCTCCATGTCCTTCGCGGCCGCCACCGCAAGGATCGCCCGAATGCTTGTGAACTTGGCGACGGGAGCAAACGTCTCATCGTAGTGCTTCCCCTTACGCTGTGCGTAACCCTTCGCCACCAGCCTCGCCTTGTATTTGTCAACCACACCCTCCTTTGTGAACTTGGTCTTAAAGACCCACTTTGAGCCGATGACCTTGGCATCTTTCGGCCTGTCAACCAGCTCCCACGTATCATTTTTCATGATGGACGCCAGCTCTGATTTGATGGCTGCGTCCGATTGATCCCCTTCAGGCCGTGCAAGCGCCTCTTGCACGGTAGTTGGCTCCGTTGATGCAGCGAGCATGCACCGCGTCATGCCAATCCATCGACCGGTGCTTGCAACGAAGCGCTTCCCCGCTTTTCGCTGCCTCCCGATGCGGCGCGGTAGTTTTGGTGGTACATCGTCACTCTGCTATGGTCCCTCCGACTCAGGACACTCCAGTGAATCATCAACCGGACGGCTCCCCGAGGATCTCTCTCGTTCTGGTGAAACATTGCCCAAACGACCGGCACGTCTGGTGGATTTTCCACCGACGCCCAATGCACACTCTGCCAAGAGTGCGCGCCTCGGCACCGTAGGTGCCTCATCCGCCAGATCCTTCCGGTGGATGTCCTCATCAGCTTGATCGTCATCAGAGTCCTCCGTATCGGCTGCCATCGCTGGTGCAAGTTCGTGCTCTGATGCTGCATCCTCAACTTTGGCGTCCGCCGGCTCCTTCTCGTAGTCAAGAAGCTGGAACTATTCCCCCGTCTTTGGGGAGTCCACCACGCCCGCGTCGTTGCTGCTGATGTAACTCTGCTACTTGTCAAACTTGACGTCTCGGCTGCGGATTACCTCCTCCTTGCGCATGTCGTAGAGCCGGTACGCCTTATGCACGCTCTCATAGCCAAGGAAGAGATACAAATTTGCCCGCGGCTCCAGCTTTCTGTCACGCCTTTGCGCAGCCTGCACCACCACGTGCGCCTTGTACCCGAACACTTTCAGGTGTACCACAGTTGACTTGCGCCCGCTCCAAACCTCCTTCGGCGTCTTCTAGCCGCTCCTCCCCTTCAGCACTGCTGGAGGAGTGAGGTTGTTGGTATAGCTTGCTGTACGCACAGCTTCGGCCTAGAAGCTTCGCGGCAATTCCGCATCCACCAACATGGTCCGTACCATGTTCAGCAGCGTCTGGTTCGCCCGCTCCGCCACGCCATTTGACTGAGGCGAATATGGCGTAGTTTGTTGCCATTTTATGCCCTGTTGCTTCATCCACCGGCTACAGCCCACGTACTCTCCGCCGTTGTCGCTGCGTAGCGCTCTGACCTTCCGGTCAGTCTCCCTCTTCACCGCGGCAACATACTCCTTCAGCCGGTCTAGGACCTCGCCTTTCCGCTTCATGAAGTACACGAATAGTTTTCTGCTGTAGTCATCAATGAAGGTGATAAAGTAACGCGCGCCGCTCTTTGACGCAGTCTTGAATGGTCCACACACGTCGCTGTGCACGACCTCCAGCAGGTCAGAGGCGCGATTCACGTTCTCGTTGAACGATTTCCACCGCGCCTTGCCTAAGATGCAAGGCTCGCACTTTTTGTGCACTCCTGCATCTGTCGTCTCTACCGCACCGTCGATGACGAGGCCGCGTACCAGCTCGCGCTTCGCCATCTCCTTCAAGACTGCGAGTGAGGAATGCCCCAGTCGTCGGTGCCAGAGCTCCAGATCAGCTCCCCCTCTTTTGGCCACGTTCACGCTGCGTTCCTGCAAGTCTGCTGAATCTGTCGCCGCCGGGATCACCTTGGTCTCCACGATATAGAGGCCTCCCTTGCGCTTAGCCTCCAGCACGGACTCACCGCCACCGTCCTTCCGCACGACTGCCCCTCTTCTCCTGAAGAGCACCTCGTACCCCTTGTCCGTCAGGCGGCTAACACTTAGAATGTCAGCCAAGCCGGGTACGTGCTGCACATCCTTGATGACGCGCTGCACCCGCTTTCCGCCAACCACCACCTCCACGTCCACATCTCCTTGGCCAGCCGCCGGCTCGACCTTGTCGTTCGTGACCACCATGGATTTGCTGGACTTGGTGTAGTTGATGAACCCGACCTTCTTGACCTGGGTATGCTCCTCCGCTCCGGAGTCAAGGCATCGCCGGTTGGCCTTCTTGAGGTAGTGGATTTGAGTGTCGTTGAGGAGCGCCTTCTTGCCTTTGGCGTCCTTGCCGCCGGCCTTTGCCTCCTCGGTGCACTCACGGGCCCAATGGCCCTCCTTGCCGCAGTTACGACATGCACCCTTCTTGGCGCCCTTCTTGCCGCCGCCATGTCCGCCACCTCCCTTGGCCCCGCTTCCGCCACCACGCGTTTTGGTGACGAGGGCCGATGAGGATGACGAGGACTCCCCGCAGCTCCGTCACTGTGCCTCGTTGCGGATGTACTCTATGACCGCACCATAGGTGAGCTTGTCCTCTGCCCATCCTCCCAAGACTGTAATGAGAGGGCTCCAACTGTCAGGAAGGGCCATGAGGAGGGCCATCGCCTGCAGCTGCGTGTCGATATTCCACCCCACGTCGTTGCATTGTGAGGCAAGCGACTCGATCTGTTGTNCCGTCGCTGCGCCTCGTTGCGGATGTACTCTGCGACCGCGCCATAGGTGAGCTTGTCCTCTGCCCATCCTCCCAAGACTGTAATGAGAGGGCTCCAACTGTCAGGAAGGGCCATGAGGAGGGCCATCGCCTGCAGCTGCGTGTCGATATTCCACCCCACGTCGTTGCATTGTGAGGCAAGCGACTCGATCTGTTGCATGGCGCTGATGACATCATCTCCCTCCTTGATTCTCAATGTCAGGAGTCGCTTTATTGCGAAGACTTTGTTCGCCAGCGACTTGGATTGATGGATGGTACAGGGTTTTGGCCAAGCTTCGGCTGCCAGCTTGTAGCCCTGGAAGTAGCCCCACTACGACTCGGCCGTCCCGGACACTAGCAGCATGAGCGCCTTCGTGTTCTTCTTTGCAAAGGCCTCCTTCTGCGCTTCCGTTGCCGTCGCTTCGTCAAGGACTTCCGTTCCCTTCATGACCTCCAACAGCCCCTTATGCGCGAGGTGCAGCTCGAAGTGCCACCTCCATAGCCCATAGCCAGGGCCACCTGCATACTTCTGGATGGGCTGCGTCTCCTTCTACGCCATTTTTGCAGTCTTCAACTCCGGGACCTCAGAGCTTGATGGCGATGTCGTCCCTGACGACAGTCCCGTCCGCCGCGAAAGCCGTGAGCGATGTGCACACCGGTCAGGGCCGTGGGCCCATAACCTTTTGTCAGAAAATAGCCCCCGTGTGGAGGCAGTTCCAACGTGGCCCGACGGGTCTACTGTGCTCACGGCTGTGTTTTGCGGGTGGTTCTGAGTCTAAGCGTGAGCTTTCTAGTCGCCTCACGCTATGTTTCTGGGAGTCGAAGGCATTTACGAGACAGTCACTTTTGCGAAGGGAGTAACGTGATTTTTCATTAGTTTTTTTTTAACATGGACATGATCTAATCATTTGTAGGGCTAGTCATGAGCTCTCCAACGCACCAAACCGTGCGCGATTTGGATAACCGTAGCTCCCGCTACGTCAGTCGAAGTGCAGCACCCCAAACCAGCCGCTCACTCGGCGGCGCGCACCACGTCGCCCGCCGAGGCGCCTTCAGACATCAAGGACCCATCAAAACGCCATTCCCGAGGCGCAGATGTCCCTATGCATAGTGGCGGCGCCCCTCGCGCCTTTGGGGTCTGTTTCGATGAGTTAATCAGCGAGTTTGGTGATGGGGATTGATGTGGGTCGAAACCTGTTCGCGGACTTCCAGTCGGAATTTTGACGAAGTCCCCGAGTAACAAACTGTACTACTGAATTTTGGACTCCGAGCCAAGATTTTGGCTAAGTCCCTCAGTAACAAACTGCACTCCTGAAATCCGGCGGATCATCCACCGGACGCTTCGGCAAGTCCTTCCGGAGCAAAATCCCCAGATGGCATTTTGTTACTCGCTCCGGTCAATTATTCATCGGAAGTCAAACGGCGGCCGGCTCCCAGAACCGCCGCGCACAGCCCAACTTTGGAAGCCCATATCTCCCTCGTTACTTGTTCGATTCCGGTGAAACAACTTCCACCGGATTCAGCAATTCGTCAACTTTTGGGGGAAATCCTCCAATTTAAGATCCAAGAAATACTCAAGTCGCCAGATCCGTTGACGTGTATTTTTCCTCTCTCTGGCGGCTCGTCGGCGCCTCTCGGTGTCGCACTTGGGCATGCAGATGGGCAAATCTTCAACACTTTCCTGGTGTCTCTTACCCCTTGGTATACGCCCAGCAACGTTATGAAGAATCTCGGCCTCTCAGGCGCTTTAGCCGTTGCCGTAGCAACCTGCGAGCAGGCTTCCTCTCAGGATGTCTCCTCCCGCGCTTCGAGTCAACCTGCCTCTGTTGATCTTGGCCTCGTTCTTTACTCTATCACCCTTTCCCCTGGTTCTGCCACTGAGGCCGCCGTCACCGCGGCTCTCGAGGCGCTCCGTGCGCCCCCTTCGCCGCCCCTTTGTCACCCACCCCCCACCCAAACCTCTCTGTTCCCGTGCGCGGCGGCCATCCTTGACCCCCTTGCCTTTCGCCCCTCCGACACCCCCCATGCCGTTCCCCCTGTCCATCTTGTCGGCACTGTTGACCCTACCATTGGCAGTGCTGGTGTCTCCGGTGCTCCTATGCGCATTGCCATCGCCCCTGACGGTGTCGTCACTACCAGCAATGCTGTCACTTCCAGAGATGTCGTCGCTGCTGACAGTGCGATCTCCCTTGGCATTGTTATTGTAGCCGGTGGTGTTGTGGCCGCTAGAAGTGCCGTTGTCCCCAGCAAAGTCTTCGCCCTCGATGGTGCTGTCGCCTCCGGTGGTGCTGTTGCTCCCGTTGGTGCCGTCGCCCCCGGAGGTATCGTCGCCCCCGGCAGTGTCGTTGCCCTAGGCAGTACCGTCGCCCCCGCTGGTGTTATTGCTCTCTGAATCGCCGGCACCCTGAGCGGTGCTGTAGCCTCAGGTGCCGTTGTCGCCCCTAGTGGTCCCATCGCACTTGCAGGTCCCACCGCGGCCGGCGGTGCTCTTTCTCCTGGCGGTGCCATCCACCTCCGTGGCGTTATGCCACTCGGTGGCGCCGTCCCCGCCAACGGTGTCCTGTCGGCCAGTGGCACTGCTCCTGTTGGCGCCCTTTCCCCTCGTGACCTGGTTGCTTCTCTTGCTTGCATGGAGGCTCGCCTCAATGCTATAACACTCGCAGTTGCTTAGCTCACCCCCTCCCGCTACATCACTACCCTTGAATCGTGCTCAGGGGTACATCCCGGGCACCCCGTTCTCTGATTGGTCCCCCTGATTCGTGTCTTGGGCCCACATGCATGGCCTCTGTGAGCACTATGACCCCTCTCGCTCCCTTCCTCCCGTTCACCCTGATCGTTGAGCTCTTGCCTTCCACCTCCTCTATTTCGCTGCCCCTTCTGTTGTTCTCTACCAGCTTTATCGGTTTGTGCTCACAGCCACCCTTCCCACTCACCCTCGTGAGGCCTGGACTGCCCTCTTGGCTCTTTAGTCTTTCGACTCCTTCCGTTCCACGACCTCCCTCCTCGCCAATCTTTGAGCTGTTTGCCACCGTCCTAACGAGTCTTTAGGTGCCTACCTGGGCCGCGCGCAGCTCTCCCAGAGCGAACTCCTCACAGCGGGTGCCTCCTTGACAGGTCAAGCTTTCCTCACATCTGTCGTCGTTGGTCTTGGCCCTGCCTTTTCCAGTGCCCTCACTTCCTTTCCCCTTGCCCTCACTCTCCAGGCTGTGTATCGGACTCCTAGGGCAGTCTAGCTAGTGCTGCTGGATGGGCTCTGCTCCTTCTAGGCGATCTCCCGGCCGTCCCTCCCGCCGAGCATGTCCTGTCCTATGCCCTTCCTGGCCTCCTCCCACATTTGGCATCTTATGTCCATGCATTTTGCGCTGCGCCTGGTGGAGGTGGTGGTAGTGGCGATGACGGTGCTCGTCTATCCACGTCCTTGAACTGCGAGATTATGGGTCATTGTCACAATGCGTGTCCACTTCCCCCGGTCCCTCGTCTTTGAGAGCGTATTGTGCATTAGTGTGTCCTCCTCCATGGTCATGCTTATGTTGACCCTGCCGGTCTTGCACCTTCTGTGGTGCCCGGTGCTCCACCGCCTGCCGTTCTCGACCTTCTGTCCCTAGTGCCTACGGCACCCCCTCCACTTAGGAAAGCTGCGATCATTACTCTCATTCGCCGTGTCGTGGCTGATGGTGGGCTCGGCAGGCCGCCGCCTGCTAGTACGTCTCCCTTGTTTGATCTCCTTGCTGGCCCTGCCTCTTGTCCTTCTTCTCCTAGCGTTCCCTCTCCCGATCCTTATCCATCGCCCCTCTCCCCCCGCCCGACTGCATACTACCTCCTCTCCAGCACTAAGCGTGTCGTGGCTCCGTCTTGGGTAGTCAATAGTGCCGTGACAAATCACATGTGTCCCGTTCGTGAGCTGTCTGCGTCGTTCATTCCAGTCTCTATGATCACTTTGGTGTACACTGGTGGTGGGGTCCCCCTCCCTGTGCTTGGTGTTGGCACTGTTTGTCTCACCTCTTCAGCCGGCTCCTGCACCTTGTCTAGCGTTCTCTATGTTTTGGCTCTTGACTTTTCCCTTCGGTCTGTTCCAAATGTCAACGTGTACGGGTTCTCCACCACCTACGCCCTTGGTCTCGTCGCTGTCACTAATTGTGCCAGTGGCTCCGTTTTTCCCCACGGTCGTTGGCCTCGTGGAAAGGGCCTTTACCAGGCTCTCCATCCGCACTCTCTCTCGTGCCCACGGTGGATGCTGTTGCGCTTGTCGCTCTCTCTCTCTCGCTCGACTCACTCACACCTTCTCCATCGCCGCCTCTGCCATCTTCCCTCCCCCGCTTTGGCCTCCCTCCTCCGTTCCCTTCACTCCGATGGCCTTTCAAACCTGTCATCCCGGGCCCCTTGCACTACCGATTGCACCTTTTGTGCCGTCAGCAAGATGCATCGCCTTCCTTTCCCCTCCTCCCCCTCTTGCATGTCCGCCCCTCTTGAGCTCGTGCATGATGACATCCCTTGTCTTCTTCAGGACGAGTCTCTTGCTAAGCATGCCACGTATGTCTTTAGCTCCATTGACGACTATTCTCGTTACACATGGGTCTTCTTTCTATGGAAAAGAGCGATGTTGCCCAGACTATCCAGTCGTGGCACGCATGCGCGTAGAGACATAGTCATCACCAGTTGTTGGGCTTTTGGTCTGACCGCATTGGTGAGTTTTTTTGTGCTACAATGTTGTTCTTTGACCATGAGGGTGTGGTTCATGAGCTCTCTCCCCCTATTGTCCACACCAAAATGGGGTTGCCAAGCGTTGGAACTGTACACTCATTGAGGGAGTCCGCACGATGATGGCTGAGGCTAGGTTCCTTGACCGGGTCAAGGAAACTAGCCTTTTGGTCTAAGGTGGCCCATTATCGCACGTGGGTTTGGTACCGGATTCCGCATGGCCCTCTTGCCCCCAACAGCACACACTTCTAGCTGTTCTTTGGTCGACGTGCCGACGTTAGTCAAGCTGTAGTTTTGGGGACCATGGCTACTGTCTACCTTGACTCCCCTTCTTAGTCTAGGAAGCTCGATCCACCTGGCCGCCTCTGCGTCACCCTTGGGGTTTCGCCTCATTTTCATTTATACCGTTTCTGGGACCCGGTCGACCATCGACTCATCGAGTCTTGTCACGCTTGCTTCTTCAAGCAGATGACTTACAACGCCTTCTGTGCAGATCGCTTTCTCCCCCCCCCCCCCCCCCCCCCC